>JAOWBN010233987.1:0-12431 GCA_028565015.1 Pinguicula moranensis
CATTAACCTTAGTTGTCTCAGAGCATGGTGAGGCCAATTCGAAATCCAGTTCTGCAATGTGTCTATCACCTACCAAAGACCCCTCATTGCTCTGTATTAACTCCAGTATTGATGCCGATGATGCAAGAGCAATTACCCCATCCAAGAGCATCTCAAAGATGCAATCTGATCTTCTAGTCTGTGCAGCTCTCCCCTCTCCCATAGGCCTAAATGAGGATGGTCTATCTGATGTGCCAATCTCCTTAGAAGACTCCCCCCCATTGGCACAAAAGGTGACCAGTCCTAAGAATCTGTTTTCAGATCATTTGAAGAGAGAGAGGGGCAGGCCTAAAACAAGAAGCCAAACAAGGAAGGAGGAAGATCCAGTTCGGTCAAACAACATAGCAATTCTGGAGAATTGGCTAGTCCATTTGCAACTCAGTCTTTAGTAAGTCCTCTCCTGCCCCTTCCCCCTGACAACCAGGCTTGTAATTTTGTCCAAGCAATGAGTATGGTAGACTCTATCATGGCTGTGGAAGCTTTGCTTGGCATTGACTATGGCCCCATCATAGTGATTTTTGTACTCTCCTTGAGGGCATGGCTAAATCTAGTCATGTGATCTGATGCCATCATCCCACTGTGCCTTAAGACAATCCTTATGGATCAAAAAATAGGCAGTGCTTAAGAAGATATTTATTTACAATGTTAGGGGGTTAGGGAGTTATGAGAGAAGATGGCAAGTTAAGCAGTTTATTTTGAAACAAAAGATGGATTTCATTAGTATGCAGGAAACCAAACTGACCACTATACACAAGGACTTGTGCTCCTTCCTATGGTATGATCCGGACTTTAATTGGTGTTTTTTTTAGGCTCTGATGGTCATTCTGGTGGGCTACTCTGCATATGGAATAAGAACAAATACTATGTTTGATGGGGAACGATACCTTGGTGTATCAGGTTGCTGGTCTAGTGAGACTCACCACTCCATAATGGTGAACGTTTATGGGCCAAGTGACCTTCCAAGGAAACAAGTCCAATGGCATTCCTTAACTGCCAGTTTACTCCCTTTTAAATCAAATAAGTGTTGTGTCATGGAGGATTTCAATGTTGTCCTTGCACTCAATGAAAGGAAAGGCATTGCTGCTAGGAATTTTGTGCAGGAGGTGGAGCTCTTTAATGCATTTGTCACTAACCTCGGCCTGCATAATCTGAAGATGGAGCATAGACGATTTACCTGGAATCTGAAGTCCCTTAAAGCTATGAGTCATCAAGACAGGTTTCTAATCAGTAGTGCTTGGCTTGATTCTGTAGATGCTTGGTCACATGTTGTCAAGGAGGGATCAGATCATTGCCCAGTTAGTTTGTGCTCCAACACCTTGAACTGGGGTCCCAAGCCTCTCAAAGTTTTGGACGCTTGGTTACTTGACAGCAGCTACAATGCCTTGGTTCATGCAAGTCTGGAGCAGTGCCTATTTTGAAGAATCCTGGAGTTACCAAATTATGAAGAAGATAAAGTTGTTAGGGTGGAACATACACACACCATTGAACATGTCAGCTGAGAAACAAACTATTCTTCACAGTATCAGAGGCCTTGAAAACGCAGCTGAAGCTGAACTGCCTTTTGACTCTCAGCAGCTATCTAGGCTACATTCCCAATTGGATACCATATCTAGTAAACTGAACTCTACAGTGTTTCAGTAGTCTAGGATCCAGTTGCTACAACAGGGTGATGAGAACACGACTTTCTTTCACAACAGTCTTCTGAAAACTAGGCATCTGAACAGGATAAATGGGGTATGGGAAGGCCCTTTCTGGCTGGAGCATCCTGACCAAATAAAGGCAAGCTTCTTTCATAACTTTCTTCTAGTTGCAGAGGGGTTATCTGCAATGATACATCAAGCAGTTAACCTGAACCTCTTTTCTGGACTGAGCATTGGCAGTAGTAGGGTGCTAGTATCTCATTTACAGTTCGTTGATGACACTATTATCCTTGGACAGGCTAATTGGAACCCTGTTCAAGCATTTAAATCTATCTTGCTCAACTTTGAATTAGCTTCAGGACATAGGATCAACTTTGGCAAGAGCAAGCTAATAGGCATAATGTTCCTGCTTCTACCTTAGAACATATGGCTGCTTACCTTAATTGCCAACCTGCCTCAGTGTCTTTCAATTAATTAGGTCTTTTAGTTGGTGCCTACATGAGGAAATCTGCTTCTTGGCAGCCTATCATTGACATATTCAGCAAGTCCCTTTCATCATGGGAGCATAAGTGGCTATCCTCTGGACGTAAGTTAACTCTCTTAAATTCAGTTTTATCAGCCCTTCCATCTCATTATTTCTCTTGCTTTAAGGCCCCAAGTAGCATTATCAAAAGGGTGACCTCCATTCAGAGGAACTTTTTCTGGAGTATTTCTTCAACCAAGAGAAATGTTTGCATGACGTCCTGGAAAAGATCTCTACTCCAGTGTCTAATGGTGGACTTGGAGCACATTGTCTTTCCTCCTTCAACCTTGCTATGCTTGGTAAATGGGGTATGCAAGCGCTCAATGGTACTCTCTCCTTAGTGACTTCAATTCTAAGCTCAAAATATGGTGGCACCAATCCCCTTCTCATTGTTGGTCATAGAGCTTTTCTTCCTCAAAACAGCTACTATGTTGCTGTTGGTAGGCCTAGGGGTTCAGGTTATGCGTCTGAGTGGTGGCTCAAGCTCGAGGACATGCTCAACAGCAGTTGGTTCAGGGAAAATGTATCCCTGCAGCTTGGCAATGGCAGATACATCCAGTTCTGGTCCGATAAATGGTTGAATGACACTCAACTTGCGGTGGGATATCCCAGACTATTTATGAAGAAGCAATGCAAAAATATCAGTGTTGCTGATGCTGGACATTGGGTCAATGGTATTTGGATCTGGCATTGGAGGTAGAGAAGAGTTGTTCTGAATTCTGAGGAAGCTGATCTGATGGATTTGTTAAATGCCTTACAAAACATATCTCCTCAACCTTTGGCTAATCACAAGTATGTCTTTAAGTCCAATAAGGAAGGAGCTTACACTGTCCGTGAGGCTTATAAATCAATTATCACAGGCTTGCAATATACCTTCTCCTCCTCTCACTTATCAATCATCAAGATTATATGGCACAGCTTTGCTCCGAAAAAAGTCTGTATCTTCACCTAGAAACTTATATAGAATGTTATTCCTACTGAAGTCTCCCTGCAGAGGAAAAACATCAGTGCTGCAGATTTGGAGACAACTTGTCCCCTGTGTAGATCTGCCGAGGAGACTGTCACCCATCTCTTCTCCGAATGTCTTGTCTCCATCACACTCTGGAAGGCTATATCCTACTGGCTTTCTATAGCTTCATTTTCTGATGGCCCCAATGGTGCAGTCATCCCATCTCTGCTTGAATTCTCTGATTGTGCCCCTCAAGGGGTTAATGTGCCTGCTTGGTCCCAATATGGTTGTCCACAGTGTGGTCAATTTGGAAGGAAATGAATAAATCTCACTTCACTGCATCATCACCCAACACTTCACTCTTACACTATGGTATTTAACGAGATACCTGGTTGTGGGTGCGATCTAAGAGACAACCCAAGTTGTTCCCTTACAGTTTGGTGGATTGGTTATTACACCCATTACCATGCCTTCACTTTGCTTCTTAACAGGTCTGCATGTTGATAGACCAAGTTCACTGCATTTTATTTCATGCCTGGTCTTGATAGAAGATAAGAAGCCATCAATGGTTCTACTTATTAGCTTTTTGCAGACCAGTTGCTACCTTCTCTGGCTCATTTGTTTTCTCATAACTGTTGAGCTTGGGCAATCTTATTTGGCATTTCTTCATTGCGGTACAGGTTAGGTTCTGAAATGATGCTCATTGCATAGAGTTGCCAGGCCTTTATGTAGTGATTAATGTTTTTTTTCTTGAGCTACCTTACTGTGTTTTCATCTCAATTTGGTACAGGTTAGGTCCTTAAGGTGTTCATACACGGCAATGAACTTCTAGCCAGTGCGATCACTCGTCTGTGATAGCATTGCCCTCACCTGTTCTGTATACACTTCAGTACCATGCAACCATTAAGAAGCATGCATGATGGCTCACCCTACATGAAACTTCAGTCCGAGTGCTAAGATGGAACAATTGATGGTTCATACACAAGAGGTTCTAGCAATCTGGGAATTGTAGCCTCAACCTAGCTTGACTGTTTTAACTTATACAACCTACGGGAAGCACTGAATGCACTATAACAGACTTGTGTTCTTCAGATGTATGAAGACTCTCTTTCATCAATGAGTGATGAGCATAATGCAACATACTTTTCCCACATTCTGATCAAGCTACTCAGTGATCTTGATGCTATGTGGTGACTAGAAACAACAAATGTTGGAAGCATACCTGCACACTGTAAAGACTTGGTTGTCAGAAGAGGACATCAGCTCTACTGAATCTCCCTCTTGATGAATCTGCTGAATCCACTTAAGGAGGCAGAGTCTACAATAAGAAAGATGTAAATATGCATTGCTTCAACCATCTCGGCTGGCATCCTACATCAACGACAACTTAAATTAGACTCTTTCCAAGTCCTTCTGGATGTGGACTTGATTTTGCTGTCTACTTATCCAACAGTCCTCTACTTGCACATGCATGATGACCATTTTGCAGAGCAAGTTAAACATCAGAATTGAATTCCCATTCATCATTTGATGCTAGTAGTTGGCTATGTGCTTGAGGAGGGATGTATCTGAGATTCTTGCCTGATCTTACTACAACCTATATTTCATTATAGGGATAGCTCACCAAACCTAATCGAGATGTGTACCAATATCTTCAAAAAGGGGAATTGTTAAGTTGGCAGTCATGACATTAGGATTTGATGAAAAGCGGATGACGGCGATGATCTGAATGCTGAGTTACTTCGTCATCTACTATGACGTTAGGTGAGCCATTTACCAAATCACCCTTAGCTATACATGATAGGGAGTATGAGGTGATGACTAGGATCTTAGATTCCAAACCTAATAGGTGCATAACCTTCAGCTGAGCTTGAGTATCTGTGAGCTTTTCTTTCTTCTTTCCTTGTATTTTGTACATATTATTTTTATTAATGAATTTGGCTTACCCAAAAAAATAATTATTACGCATGCATTTGTGATTATAAGATAGTCACATATATACAATTATATACTGAAGATCAAAAAATTAATTAATGGTCAAGGATGACAAATTCTTACGTTTGACATTAATTAATGGATATTATGCGACAAAAGATTTAATACTAAAAAAATTAAAAGGATTACAATTTGGCTGTACTAGATCAGATCATAATGCATTGCTAGATGCCAATTATGATTTATACACTAAAAGAGATTTATTTATTACTGATCTGGATATGAATTCCATTGGGTCCCTTTATTTGATAAACTAAAGCATAGAGAATTAATTATGTGAGACATAATTAATTTTGCGAACGAATCGAGATCGGATCAAGCCGAATTAATCAGGGTTAATTAACTTGATAACCCAGATATGAGAAGAAATTGGGCTTCGATGGGACCGATCCAATTTATGGCTACTGGGCTCGATTATCTCAAGAAGATGGTAAATGGGCTCGAATCAAATCAATCCCAACACAATTTAAGTTATTGGGATTGATTAATTCGAGCCCAATACTCAATAAATATAAAAACATGAAAGAGAAAAGGAGGATGTTTTGGTGTTTCTTGTCTTCTCCTGCCATATTCTTCTTGAACTGGTTTTCATGACAATTGCGAGTCACGAAGGAAGAAAAAGGAAAATTTTGTCGAGCTCGCCGTCGTGGGTCTAGCAACCTGCATTTCATTTTGCCAGGGAGTCAAGTAGAGGTCTCCTTCTTGGATATTTACGTGAGTTAAGAACTTCACGAGTTTGCTCAATTTGAATGAGAAATTGAGGTATGTTCGCTAATCCTTGCATCAAGAGCATGTTTATTACACATTTATATGGGTTTTGATTCAAATTTTGCTCGAAATTCCAAAAAATCCAAAACCCCTTAAAACCCAACATTGGTATCAGAGCTAAGTTGCGTTTAATTAGTGCTCTTGGTATGTTATGTTGCAATTGGCAAGTTGAATTCCATGTTTTGATGCTCAATTGCATTTGGATTTGAAAAATCCAAAACCCTAGTTTAGTGGTTTTCGGATCTTGCTCGATTTCGTTCAATAATGGTTTTAATTATGTAATTGGATGCATAAATTATGTGATTACTTGTTCAATTGCATGATTAGTCCGTAAATTCGAAGAAAAAAAACCATTTTGGAATTTTAGGATTCTTGAATTGGGGGTTTTAGACTTCCGATTGAGTTAAATTAGGACTTTGAGTGTGCAATTGAATGTTTGAATTACATGATTGAATACTCAATTGCATAAGAAACCTAATGGATTGAAGAGCCCAAAATTTTGATTTGAAATTTTGGGTTTTAAAACATCAAAAGAAAGACCATGTATTGGATGTACATTTTCCTATACCTCCCCATGTTACTACTTCTCGTGTTGAGATAGATCAGCATGAGAAAAGAGTCAATGAGGCCAATGAGGTGAGTTGCCTTATGCTTGTATCTATGATACCCGATATTCAAAAATGCATTTATGATATGATACGCGAGTTTAAAAAATATTTCAAGAGCAAGCGCGCTGTGAGAAATATCGTATAGCTAAGGAACTTTTTGAATGTATGATGACTGAGGAGGCTCCAGTCAGTGCCCACGTTCAAAAACTCATGGGCCTTAAGCAACTTGGGAAGTTGGGCTCTATTATCGACAAAGAACACTGCACCGATCTCATTTTACATTCTCTGCTATCGAGCTTTTCCATGTTTATCATGAATTATAATATGGCGAGAATTGTAAAGTTGTTGAATGTGTTGCACTTTATGCTCTCTACGACTGAGACATCCATCATCCGGGTACCTGATGTGTTATCAGTGTCAAAACAGAGCAGGGTAGTTAAGAAGAAAAAGGAAAGGTACAAGGGCAAGAAGACGGTAAAAGGTAAGGGTAAGGCTCCGGCTGGGTGTAAGATCATACACAAGCCGAAAAAGATTTTGACATCGACTTTGAACACTGTTTATTTCTTTTGCAATGACAAGGCTCATTTTAAAGGAGTGTCCGAAGTTCCAGGAAGAGCAGAGGATGTTCAGAACATCATCTTCCTTAGGTATTCATATTGTTAAAATCAATTTTGCTCTTTCATCTTCTACCTCTTGGGTCGGGGACTCAGGAGTTGGTGCTCATATTTGTTCAAATTTGCAGGCACTAAAAAGAAGTAGAAAGTTGGAAAAGGGTCAAATGCAATTCAAGTTTGGTAATGGCGCATTAGTTTCATCCGTAGCCATTGGGGACTTGGAATTGATTTTACTCAATGGGCTTGCAATAGAACTTTTGAATGTCTATTATGTTTTGTGTGCTAGCATAAATTTTATGTCTGTGTCCCGTTTAACTTCTATGGGATATAAGTTTGTTATAGAGGATAAATATTGTACCATTTTTCGAATTGTTTGTTTTATGTTAGCGTTCCATTGTTTAATGGTCTTTATATGACTGAACAAAGGACGCTCATGTGCAACGTGAATACCAAACGACTCAAATCTAACAATGATGATTCAACCCACTTATGGCATTGTCGTTTAGGTCATACAAATGATAATTCTATCAAGAAGCTCCAAATGAATGGAATTTTGAATCATTTTGACTGGAACTCAATTGATAGATGCGAGTCCTGTTTACTTGGAAAGATGATCAATGCACCTTTCAATAAGGTTATCGAAAGAACCACTGAGTTGTTGGCATTAAGCATACAGACTTGTGTGATCCTCTAATTACAAGTGCGAGAGGTGGGTATTCGTACTTCATTACATTTACTGATGATTTCAGTAGATTTGCCTATGTGTTTTTTATGACTCACAAGTCGGAATCCTCGGAAAAATTCAAAGAATTCCAAAATGAAGTCAAAATCAACTTGGAAAGAAGATTAAGACACTACGATCAAATTCTGGTGGCGAGTACCTGGGATTGTTCCACATTTTAATGCACCTGGAACACCACAGTGGAATGGTTTATCTGAGAGAAGAAAACATATATTGATGGATATAATACGGTCGATGATGAGTCGAGTTGATTTACCTTTATCTTGTTGAGTATATGCCCTTGAAATGAGTATTTTCACCTTAAATAGAGTTCCCATCAAATCCGTTGATAAAACTCCACACGAGGTATGAATAGGAAGGGTCCCTCACTTGTTTTTTCTCAAGATTTAAGGCTGCGAAGCTTATGTTAGGCGACTGATATCGGACAAGCTTGGTCTTAAATCTGACAAATGCTTTTTCGTAGGATACCCAAGGAAAACCAATAGATACTACTTCTATTAGAAGTCGGATGATAAAATAATTGTTGCCCGACATGATGTATTATTGGAGGAGGAATTCCTCTTCAAACATAGTAGTGGGAGCAATATTATACTTGAAGAAATTCAAGATCCACTACTAGATACTTTGGGCCATACAAAAGTAGTGTGAATTCATACTGAGGCTATGAAACAAGTTGAACCATCTGTTAGAAGGTCAATGAGAGTAATCTGAAAACCTAATAGGTATTTAGAACTACATGAGATATTACTTGTTGGTAATATCGATCCCATGACTTATAATGAAGCATTGTCAAGAGAGGATTCCGATGAATAGCTTAAGGCCATGAAATACGAATTGCAATCCATAGAAGACAACCAAATATGGGACCTGGTTGACTTGCCTGAAGGGAAAAATCGTGAAAAACAAATGGATCTTCAAGAGGAAGACTTATATGGATGCCAACTTGACTGTGTACATGGCCCGTCTGGTGGCAAAAGGTTTTACTCAAGTCAAGGGAATTGCCTATGATGAGACCTTTGGACTAGTGGCCAAGTTTCAGTCAATTCGAATTCTTTTAGCTATTGTCGTATTTCATGATTATGAAATTTTGCAGATGGATGTCAAAACTGCATTCCTGAACGAGGTTCTGGAAGAGGATGTGTGCATGGTACAACCTGACGGTTGTGTTGATATTAAAAGAGCTAAAAAGGTATGCAAGTTTAATAGGTCTATTTATTGACTGAAGCAGACATCTCGAACTTGGAACTTGAGGTTCGATGACGAGGTAAAAGAATTTGGGATTCATTAGAAACCCAAATGAACCTTATGTTTACAAGAATTTGGGAATCAATAGAAACCAAAAAAAAAATTATGTACGTGCCTTGACATGTCTTATGCGTTGAGCATAACAATTAGATATCAAAAGGATCCCGGGGAGGATCACTGGACAGCGGTCAAAAATATCTTAAGTACTTGAGAAGAACTAAGAATTTGATTTTGATCTATAATGATGAGGAGCATCTCACAGCTACAGGGTACTGTGATGTCAGTTTCCAAACCGACCGTGATGACTCAAAATCACAGATAGGTTATGTATATGCTTAATGGTGGTGTCGTCTGTTGGAAGAGTTCCAAACAACACTGTACGACTAACTCCACCGTTGAAGCAGAATATATAGCTACTTGCGAGGTAGGCAAGATGGGGATATGGATACGAGAGTTCGTTGATGAGCTTGGTGTTGTTCCCAGCATTGTAAATGCAATGAAACATTATTGTGACAACACCAGAGCAATTGCGAATGCAAAGTATTTCAAATCCAACAATCGCACCATGCACATCAAGCGCGAGTATCATGTTATTAAAGTATTTATTGAGAATAAAGACATCAAAATGTGCAAATAGGTACCGACAGCAACACAGTTGATGCACTGACAAAACTACTTCCTCTACCATGACATGAGAGACTTGTTGGTGCTATGGGTATACGATACATGAGGAATAGGGTCCAGGGCTGATGTCTTTTGTATATGAGCTCATAGGTTCCGGTACTTGGTTGACTCTAGTTCAAGTGAGAGATTGTTGGAATAATAACTTAGAGCACCAATCTTTTGATGGTGCACTTGTTGGTTTTATGTATTTTGAATAATGTATATAATTTTGTTCCTAGAATTTTGTATGTATTATGGATCATTTGAGTTGAGTACTCGAATTGTGAAACTCCATGAATTATAATCAAAACTCTAAATCAGTCTCTAGTCTTATGTCATTAACAAAGGGAACACTAGATGACTATATGGACTAGCATGTGGATTAATGTATGATCATGTTTCACAGGTCATCGATACGAGGTATATATTTAATCACATGAATATGAATGTACGGGGTACATAGTATTGGACTTGACCCATATTGACTTGTTGTATGGATTGTGTTTGTGTCATCAGCAAAGTCAAGTAGTATTAATTCAGTTATCTGATATATTCATAATTCGAGATAATTAATATGTATTACGTGACATTATCAAACACTTCTTTTAACCGAGAGGCTATAAAGGTAAGTTTTCGAATAGGCATGACTCATGCCAGAAGTTATGAATTATCAAGATGGTACTTTTGTCCATCTCATCTCGTATGAAATTATTAATATTCCCGTGCCCCTTGATGCAATAATAATTGTTACGCATGCATTTGTGATTATGAGATAGTTACATATAAATAATTATGTACTGAAAATCAAGAAATTTATTAATGGTCAAGGATGACACATTCGTACGCTTGACATTAATTAATGGATATTACGTGATGAAAGAATTAATACTAAAAGAAATTAAAGGATCACGATTTGTCTGTACTAGATCAGATCATAATGCATTGCTAAATGCCAATTATGATTTATAAATTAAAAGAGATTAATTTATTACTGATCTGGATATGAATCCTACTAGGTAGCTCTATTTGGCGAACTGAAATATTAAGAATTAATTATGTGGAACATAATTGACGGGTTTCACGGATGGGTCGAGTTGTCGGGCTCGATTAAAAATTGATGAGAGCGAATTGGGTTTTGGTGGGACCCGAACCCATTCCAATTGCAATTTATTTCAATTAGGCTCAATGAGATTGAGCCCAAATGCTTCTTTTGTAAATTGGGCTCAAGTAAAACTTGAGCCCAATACTTATATATGAAATGGGCTCGATTTAATATAATCTCATTCGTTCGAGATTTCGAGGATGAGGAGAATTCTCTGGACCGAAAATCCCGTGACTCGAGCGAAGAAGAAACGAGCACGGCTTGAACGAATAGGAAGAGAAAGCAATGTCGAGCTCACCGCTGTGATTTCGCCACCGTCACTGGGTCTAGCAGCCCGTGTTTCTATTCGCCAAGGAGTGAATAAGTAGAGATCTCGTCTTTTGGAGATTTTCGTGACAACCAAACCCATGGGTTGTTCAATTTCAATTATTAAGGTATGTTCACTAATCCCTCCACATAGAACTCATCTATTACATGTTTTAAGGGTTTTAGTTTTGGATTTTGCTTTGTAATTGAGAAAATACGAAACATGCTAGTAACCCAACAATAGGTTAGGATTTTGTGCCTTTTTTCATTAAGAGGTTTAATCCCTCAGCTGCAATAAGGAACATGAAGGGTGAAAGAGGGTCCCCCATTGAGTCCTTGATGGATTGAGAATTCTCGCATGGGGATTCCATTGACTAAAATGGATGTTGTAGCTGTGTTTATTCATTCATGAAACCTAGTGATTCATTTTAGTGGGAACAACCAATGCCATGCATTACTTCCTCGAGGTAGCTTCATTCTCTAGTGTCAAAAGCTTTTTGGAAGTAAACTTTTAACAAGAAACAAGTCTGTCCACTTCTCTTTGTGTGGTCTAATCTTCATTAGCCACTACTACTCCTTCTTCCATATTTCTCCCTTTAATAAAAGTAGTTTGCTTTTGTGAAATCAATCGCGTAATAACCTGCCTCAATTTGCTTGCCAGTGGCTTAGCTAATACCCCACATGCACTATAACTATCGAAATTGGTCTATTGTCCTCCAACAGAAGAGCTAGTGACCTATTGACTAAATGTACAAATAGAGATTGTGATCCCGACAAATCAGGAAGGTCCTAACAAATATGAGATCCTGCCTTATAGTCTTAAGTCACAATCTCCACCTACCATAGGATTTCTCCACCTACCATAGAATTCCTACTTGTATAAATAGATGTAATACCGTGTGATGAAGAATAGAACGATTCATACAAACATGTGTTCTTAGTTATACTTGTTAACATGGTATCAGAGCGAAAGCCGATCCACTAATTCGGCATAGTCTCATCATTTACCAGCCATGCTGGATCCCCAGGACAATACCTGCAGCGCCGCCAAGAACCTGGAAGCTGTCAAGGTTGGAGCAACCCAGGAGTCACCTGTACAATCAAATTTTTCAGAACAATTTTCAAACCTGCTCACCAAATTGCATCCATCAGACACTCCGATGACAATTAGCGTGAAGCTGAATGAAGAAAATTACCAACTTTGGAGCCGCCTGATGCATGTCGCAATTGGCAGATG
>JAOWBN010233998.1:0-12430 GCA_028565015.1 Pinguicula moranensis
CTCTCTAATTCTTCTCACCAACATCTTCATCTTTATTAATCTTCATTCTTGGCATGCTTCAATAAATTAACTACTAACAATTATTGAATATCTAAATCCAATGCAGATGCTGACCTTGCATCCGAGTGTCTATGATGCAACCCAAGTTGCACCCGTAGCCACACCCACTATCGAAGCTAGCAAGGAAATGATCCAAGGGGATGACGAACCTTTGAATTTTACCAAAGGACCAATGACACGAACTAAGCTCAAAAGATTCAAGGAAGGCCTTGAATTGTTGCTCCAATGTATTAGTGACAAACCCACAAATCAAAAACACCATGGAGATTTTGGTCAATCAAGCTCCATCGATCGAGTTCGAACTTGAGCCCAAGATGTCGTGATAACTCAACTTGGATAATCTCCATTTGTTCACTTGATTAGCCCATTCGAGATGGCCCAGGATCACGAAGCCCATGCCCATGCAAAGCTCGAACAATGAAGCTTCAAGATGCTTCAAGACCATGCATGTCCATTCGATCAAAGAGGATTAAATTCATGACATTTGGAAGAACTCAAAACTCGTCAAAATCCGTGACATGAAGCATGCATCTCCAACTCAAAGGCCATGATCAAAGATAGCATTAATTATGTTCACGTATGCTATTTATGATGGTGCATGGTCTCCTTTGGCTATAAAAGGAGCCTTTGGTAGAACATTTAGGAGTAGTTTTGTTTTAGTTCATATTTCGTGAGATATAATCTCCTTTAACTTTTATAAAACTCTTTTAACTTATCTTTTTATCGTTTGACAAAACGTGGCGTCGATTTTACAAAGTCTTATCTTCTAGAGTTTGATTGAACAAGTTTTCAATAGGATTCTCTAAGTGACGACTTTCTTTCCATAAAACACGTAAGTTTGGTTCACACCTCCCTTATAGGTGTGGATCAAATACTCGACAAGTTTGTTATGGTCTTTTCTTTCAAACCACCAATTTGGTATTTGGTTTAGTTACAAGTTGGATAGGTTCATATCAATCTAATTAAAAATTTAATTTTTTAATTTTATTAAAAGCCGAAGTGAATGAATAAATTGTTAAAATAAATAAGAATTTTAATAAAAATGTAATAAAAAAAGACAATGAACATCTAGTATTGTAGTCCAGAGGTTAAAAAAAGTCTTTTCAAGCAATAGCCCTAGGTTTGAGTCACAGCAAATGCAATTTTATTTCAGATTTTAGATGGTAGCAGTGTCATGGCTGCTGCGTCCACGACGACGTAGCGGTTGCAAACTTAACGGGTAGCGGTGGCAGTGGCTACCACCCTACTTGCTAAGTTAGCGATGGTATTAGCGGGCAACGGCCGCCCATATCCGCTACCGCCGTTAAACATCTCTACATACTACCACACCTTTCTTCAAGATAGTAAACCCTTCTACTATAAGTCTCTTTTTGTATAAAGTCACCTTTTGTGGGCCCCAAGATCACCCAGGACTATGATAGGGCCTTTTACAACAAGCCAAAATACAAATAGAGGCCTTTCTATAAGGGTGTCTAACGGTGGTGGCAGTAGTAGGTGGCCACTGCCTACTACCCACTACCGCTATCGTTAGACTAAAGGATGGGATAGCAACCTCCGCCATCCTTTAACCCATTATATCCTATACTCCATTGGTATCGTTGTTGGTGACAAAGCCACCATTACCACTGTTAAACTTAAAAAAATAAAATTTTAGCAAGGGCGTTGGTCAAAGTTGCACTAAAAAGTAAAGTTTGACGATTCTCATCAGGCTGAGTGAGTATTTCATGCAACTTTCTCACAAATCCCTTGCTAAGGAGATAATAAGCTTCATCAAAAACAACATATTGCACAGTTCGTAAGGACATATCATCCACCTCCTCCAAATGATTCACAAATCTTCTAGGAATGACAACTATGCCATCAAGATTTTGAGGCAATAAACTACATGTACGGAGTAGGATGATTTTAGTAAGTTGGAGGCAAATGGTATTTTTGAAAAATATGTCGACCTGTGAAGCGACCAAGTTCTTTCATAAACTTGAAAGTTTGAAGAGCTAAGTCACGAGTAGGAGATAAAATAAGAGCCTGAACTCCAGCCTGCGAAACCTTTTCATTCTTGTTCCATCTTGCTTTTGCCTCATTCTTCTTCCTAACTTATAATTGAATTATGGTTGCTCCATGTGTGGCGAATTATTGTAGTGGCAAGTGTCACTCCCTTTATTCGTATGTGCAAAATGATGTAAATCAAATAGTGTATTTTTGCTTAGATAATTTCATGATGGTTTTGTGTGATTTACACTCATTTAGGTAGGATCTAATATTTGTATGGCATGATTTATTCTTTGATAGTGTTCTATGTGCAGGTAATGATCAGTGGATGAAATTGACAATTTTCGAGAGAGGCATGAGCAGAATTTTAAGTGATTAACCTTCAACTTCAAAAAATCATAACGTGAGCTAGGAGTGTCTGATATGGACGTACAAGATACACATGAAAAACTTGGGAAAATTCCTACAACTTGCATGGAGAACACGTTTCAAGATTCAAATCATAAAGTGGACAATTTTTCTTCGTAAATGCCAAATTTTTATAAAACAAATATGTACAAAGGGTACAAAGCATATGTTCCCGTCTTGACAGCCTTTCTCTAACTTGTCTCCTCTGTGGCCAAACATTTTGTTTCATCTAACCCCATCTCATTAGCAACCTAATGAGTTGGACACTTGAATGATTTACAACTATATAAGGCTAAGCATCAATCTAGACAATCTTTTATTTGGCTTGTCTTCTTAGTGGACAAACATTATAACTTTTGGCGAATTCCTAAACAGATTTAGTTTTCTGTAAGGCTAGCCTTTGCACATTATTACCCTAATGTATTTTGTTCTGCGCAGTTTAGGATGGTGGGCCATACGTTGATATCCAAAGATCAGATTGGGATGTGCTATATAGCAATGGAAAACTCAAACAACATATCACAACTTTGTAGAAGAAGCTAGCTCATAATTTGGCCCAAAAAGAGGCAAAAATCACTTTGAAGTCGGCAATAAGAAACTATTCAGGTTCATTGAATAAGCAAATGCCAAAGATTTTAAATTGGATCTAAATAAACATGAACCAACTTGATGATATTATCAAATATAGCATTTTTGAGGCTCACATATCCAAAGATTTGAGGAGGAATGATGATTGTTTTCTTCAGTGTCGTGGCTGGAAAACTACCTCAAAAGTATCCTAAAATATACTGCACAAGTTAAGGGGTAGCAAGTGTAGAGCTCATGGTCGAATCCACAGGGAAAAGTGATGCATTTTGCAATGCCTTTGATATGCTTTTGTTGCTGTAAAAACACCAAACTGATGGGGGGATTTCGTTGCAATTAATCACTGAATATAACCAATGAAGCAAAATAAAATCTACATGAAATTATGAAGCGGAAACAAACTTCTGCTGACCTTAAATCCATGAGAATATGCCATAAAACAAATTGGACCATAGATGTACTTATCTGTTTTTCAATGGAACTTAATGTGTGGTTTTGAAACCACTGTTTCTCTTCTTACCGCCTAATTCCTTAACCAGGTGATCAACACATTCACTCCATAATCACATCCATATTAAAATCAATGAACCTCATTAAGTGTGTGAATCTAAGAGTTCTAACCGAATCCCCTCCCTCTACACATATGATTTTTAGTTGCTCCTTCAAAGAAATGAACTAACCACCCTCTTTGATTGAAGAAGTTGGTATCAATTAAGGCTTAAATGAACTAATCGTACATATAAGTTCCTACTAGCAATTGGTTTGGTTTTTATCAGTTTAGATGTCCAATCTAAAACAACAAAAACAGAAACATGCACAAGTGTATCTACCAACTTAAAATCAATACAATTGTCTTGTTTTTCTGAACTTGCACCTCACCAACTTGTTTAGGAAATCTAAGGACATCATATCAACTGAAAAACAATAGATCTAGCCGAGCATAGTTTGAACAACAATAAGAATCCAACAGACAACATCATGGAAACAATCTGCTCCTCGTTGCAGAAATTCTGCACTTCTTATTTTTGATTTTTCGGAAGGTAAAGTAACTATTTTTCTCTTCCTCACTCACCCCCCTCTCACCTATCTACTTGTATACCGAAAGCTGGTCAAAACATATCAAATAAATACAAGTAACAGATCCCTTGAAAATACGGATATGTTAACCATGGATAAGAAAATTTTGAAAATTTGTTTTGAGCGAGTTTTGCTCCATATTTTTCTTGAATCGTGGCATGTATCACTTCTCAATTTTTTTTCTGATCTTCTGGTTTGATGAAATCCATGTACCTGAGCTTCAGTGTGTACGTGAGCTGCATGTGATTGTTTGGCTTTAGGTAGATCATGACAAATCACTCTTATTTACTTCTGGTAGTTCCTAGAAAGTGCTTCATGATTAGCCCAATTCTGCTGCTACATTTCCTTGTTTCTGCAGACTAAAGTTGTTGTCTTCTAGTTGTAGCTTCTGATCTTGATCATCTGGGTTTCGTCATTAGTACCTGAGTGATAATGGCCCTGGGTTTGTGTTCGTAATCATTAGATTCAGCAAGAACAAGAGATGTCTTGAACTTTGATGCATGGTAACTTGATGTTCATTTTCTTTCTTCTTCTTGTTGCTCGTAGATCGACAGTAGCAGCCTTGCTTAGGGGGTTATGCACCCTTTTTAGCTGAATTTTCCGCACCATACAAGGTTGCAACAATCTTATCTAAAACATTACATAATGAAGGGATAAAGGCAATAATTCATGCATCATTAGCTTGCTTCGAAAGTACTCTATCAAATCCCCTACACTTGCTTTTTTGCTTGTCCTTAAGAAAATCCATGAAGTACCAGATTTATGATAATAGATAGATAGTAACATTCAAAAATAAAATAAAAGAAAAGAAAAGAATAAAGAAGGAAAATGTGCAACCCTTGTACAAATTTTTTTAGTGGCACTCCCTTTCAGTGTAGGAGTTATAGGGTCCTAAATCCCCCACACTAATCAGCTGCTGCTCCCTCATTAAGATAGGTTTTGGAAAATTACAAAAACTCATATCTTACCTTACCATTCACTATCTAAGGGAGAAATGGCCTTAAAACTTCAACCTAAGGTAAGGATTTCTACCTATCTCCTCTAGTGCTCTCCTCCTCAATTGAACCAGAGCGTCCTAACCTTGAAAACCTCATTTCTCTCCCTTATATCTTCAAAGAAAAGATCAGAATAAACCGATCCTCACTTTTACCTTGGATCCTTAAAAGGTTTTCATCTAGACTTCACTCTTTCTTTCCTCTTTGAATTTTTTTCAGCCTCTAAATTTCTGCCATGATCTAAAATCATGCTGAGGCAAAATGCCTTTCTTATCTTTTTTTTCGGTACCATATGATGGCTTGTACCATGGATCAACTAATCACAAGTCAACCACCTCCCCCCCACTTATTTATAACCGAGTTTCTCAGTCTAGGCAAGCTGCTTAAAACAGTGTACATATTGAGAGACCTTTTTTTAGGGGTGGCTGGCATCACAAGTGAGTAGTGTCATATGTAAGTAAAATGCTTTGAATCTCTCAAATTTCTTGACAGTAGGATGACAAGTTAGGCCTTATATGGAGTTGATGGACTTAAATGAAAGATCATGGTCTAACTCATGTTTAAAGCTATGTAATGGATGTTTTATTTGACATATGTTGTATTATAGGATGTGAAAATGTTGTGCGCAAACATCTAATAGTGTGATATATCTGTGGGTGTAGAGTTAAGATATAAAATCCGCCCATGACTTGGGGTAGTTTCAACTGCCAAACCAGCCAGAAAGAAGAGATAAAGGCTTACTTTGAGTGTGGTCTAGTTTGCAGAGAACAAATGAGAACTGAAATGGGACTGATTAAGTGGCAGAGATCTGTTGTTGATGCACAGTTCCTGCAACAAGCATTATTCATCAAACACATAAATGCAAAGGAAATCAAATGACTGAAAGTAAATGAGTTTATAGATGTAAAACAAAGGGTTGCCTCCCATCCACCACTAGTTTAAATGTCTCAGGTAGATTTGTTGATCTTCAGTCTTGATAGATGGTGTCTTGAAGCATCAGAACCACTGCTTTCTCCTCTAGTAAAATACCTATGTACAACTGCAATTGTTGACCATTGACCTTTAAAGTCTTGGTGAGATATGTCTCAAAAATGTTGATTGTTCCATAAGGAAAAGTTTCAGCAACTGTGTATGGACCTCTCTATCTTGGTTGCAGCTTTCTTGTGAACATTTTAAGCTTGTTTTGGTAGAGAAAAGCTTGATCCACAACAGAAAACTCCTTTCTAACTATCAACTGGTCATGAATGGCCTTTGTCCTTTCTTTGTATATAGCAACATTGTCATATGAGTCCAGCCTCAGCTCTGCTAGCTCTTGCAACTGCATTTTCCTATTTTCTCCTGCTTCCTCAGTGTTCATGTTGAGCTACTTCACGACCCAATATGCTTGATGCTCCAACTGTACACGAAGATGACAATTTTTTCCAAAAAATAACCTGTAAGGTAACATACCTATAGTTGTCTTGTAAGCTGTCTTGTATGCCCAAAGTGCATTTGACAGCCTCATGATCTAGTCCTTCTTGCCTGAGTTTGCTGTCTTCTCAAGTATGGTCTTAATCTCCCTGTTGGTGACTTCATCTTGGCCATTGCTTTGAGGATGATAAGAGGTTGAAACCTTGTGGCCTACTCCATATTTCTTAAGCAGTGAGGCCACTGCTCTGTTACAAAAATGAGTACCTCTATCACTCAACAAATACTTTGGCATGTCAAACCTACAAAGATTTGATTCATGAGAAAATTAACCACAACTTTAGATTCATTAGTCCTGGTAGAAACATAATCAATAACTTGGAGAATAAACAAATTTCCATTTGAATTTGGAAAAGGTCCCATGAAATCAATACCCCAAACATAAAAAAATTCACAGAAAAGAACAGGTACTGGTGGCATTTCATTTCTTCTAAAAATATTTCATGTTCTTTGACACTTATCACAAGTTTTCACATAAGCATAAGCATCTCTAAAAATATGAGGCCAATAGCATCCCGAGTCTAAAATTTTCCAAGTTGTTCTGCTGGGGCCAAAATGGCCTCCACATGCTGAATCATTTCGAAAAATAAGTATTGAAGAGATCTTAGAATCATTCAAACACCTATGGATGATGGTGTCTTTATAATGTTTCCACAAATAAGGATCATCCCACACATATGATTTAGACAAAAATTTCAAACTATCTTTTTGATTTTTTGTGAAATGAGGAGGAAACTCACTTGTTACCAGGAAATTTACTATTTTTTGCATACCATGGCTGAATTGTAGTCATGGACAAGAGCAGCTCATTTGAAAAATGTCCAGGAACTGGCTGTTGTGAGCTAGTAGACTCGACAGCAGGAGTGATCCGGCTAAGATGATCAGCAACCGAGTTTTCTACTCCCTTTTTGTCCTTGATTTCTATGTCAAACTCACTCATTACAAGATCTATATGATGAGCCTTGGTTTGGAATCTTTCTTTGCCATTAGGTACTTGATAGCTGCATGATCAGAACAAACAACAACTTTAGAACCAAGCAAATAAGATCTGAATTTTTCAAGTGCAAAAATAATTGACAGCATTTCTTTCTTAGTGGTTGTGTAATTTCTCTAAGTGTCATTCAGAGTCATGGATGCATAGTATATGACATGACTGACTCTTCTTGACTTCTGTCCAAAAACAACACCAATTGCAAAATTACTTGCATCAGACATGATCTCAAAAGGGATCTTCCAGTCAGGTGCTCTCATGATTGGTACTGCTGTAAGATGATCCTTTAGCTCTTCAAAATCCTGCTTGCACGAGTCATTGAACTCAATATTCACTTCTTTCTGCAGTAGTCTACCCAATGAAGTGGCTATCTTTGAAAAATCCTTGACAAAATGCCTGTTGAAACCTGCATGTCCTAAGAAGGATCTCAACTCTTTCAGATTAGTAGGATATTGTAAAGATTTGATAACTTCAACCTTAGCCTCATCCACCTCAATGCCTCTAGCAGAGACTACATGGCCTAAAACTATGCCTTGTTCTACCATGAAATGGCATTTTCAGAATTCAAAACAAGGTTAGTTTCAATGCATCTTTTTAACACTAAGGACAGAAGATTCAAAAATGAATCAAGATCATTACCATATACTGTAAAGTCGTACATAAGGACCTTAATAAAGTTTTCAACATACTCAGAAAAGATATTGATCATACACCTCTGAAAGGTGGCTGGAGTATTGCACAAAACAAATGGCATTCTCCTATAAGCAAAGGTGCCAAAGGGGGCAAGTGAAGGTGGTCTTCTCTTGATCACCTGGATGAATGCACACCTGAAAATAACCTGAATAACCATCAAGGAAACAATTGTAAATTTTATTAGCGAGTCTTTCAAGCATCTAATCCATAAAAGGTAAAGGAAAATGATCCTTTTTGGCCACAAGATTCAGCCTCCTGTAATCTATGCATACTCTCCATCATGTCTGCTTTTTGGTTTCTACCAATTCTCCTTCTCTGCTCTCAACCACTGTGATTCCCCCCTTCTTTGGTACTACCTGAGTAGGTCTAACCCACTGGCTATCAGAAATGGGGTAGATATTTCCAGCTTGATAGAGTTTCAACACTTCATTCCTCACAACTTCCATCATGGGAGGATTGAACCTTCTTTGTGGTTGCTTGACCGCTGTTGCTCCTTCCTCCAAGTAAATCCTGTGTTGGTATATGTCTGGACTGATGCCCTTGACGTCTCCTATGGTCGAGCCAATGGCTTCTTGATTTTCTTTCAAGACAGAAATCAGTTTCTCCTTCTGCAACTCAGTCAGCTTATTAGAAATTATTACTGATAGTGTTTGATTTTCTCCTGAAAATTCATACATGAGGTGTTCTGGAAATGTTTTCAACTCTACCTCTGGATCCTTAAGAATAGAAAGGATGTGATTTTCCGATGGCAGCTCCAATGGAAGAGCTTTCCTCCTAAAAACATAAGAAGGAAGCTGTTCCAAATGAGCCACTTGTTCCTGCAAGTTAGCTGATGATAATTCTGAAGAATGTTCAAGGAAAAATGGTTTTATCAACACAATGTTTAAATGTTCTTCAGCTTCAAGTTTCAAACTTCTATCAACACAGGAATCAATTAAATCAACAATGAAAACTTCATAGTCTTCAGGTGGATATCTCATGACTTCGTTGATGTTGAACTCCACCTTCTCTCCATCAAACTCATTGCCAGTGAACCTGTGGAAACATCAATATTGGTGCTTGATGTATTGAGGAAAGGCCTGTCTAGCAAAACAGGTGTTGAGGTATTGTCTATATCCATATCCAAAACATAAAAGGACAAAAATCAAATAATCAACCATGACAAACACATCTTCCACTAGACCTTTAGGGAATGCAATAGATCTGTCTACTAACTGAATAACTACTCTGGTTTCTTGTAATGTCCCTAAGCCTAATAAATCATATAAAGTGCAAAAGGCATAACATTCATTGAAGCTCCTAAGTCTATCATGGCTCTAGCAATTTTTACTTCTCCTATGTCGCAAGGGGATAGTAAACATACCTGGGTCAGGACACTTTTTAGGGAGTTGCTGCTGCAAAACAGCAGAAACTTGCTGACTCATTCTGATCTTCTCCTCACCCTTCAGCTTCTGTTTCCTCTTTATGGTGCATAGTTTCTTAAAAAACTTAGCATAACAAGGTACAATCTTAATCAAGTTGCAAAGGAATGTTTACCTCATACTTGCTGAAATTTCCTAGCATTTCATTGTCCTTCTCTTTTTTTTTTCCAGATCTTTCATTGCCTCAGGAAAAGGAGCTGGACCTCTTTGTGTATTGAAAGGTTATTTATCTTTCCAGCTGCTGGTCTTTCTATTTTTTTTTTTCAGAAACCTCGGCTCTAGCTCGAACAGCATCAGCATCATCAACAATAATCTCTGCATCAACAACTTCCTATTCTGTTTTGTTTTTGTTTTTCAGTTTCTGTCTGGGTAGGTTCAGGGAGATTCAGTCCACTTCTCAATGTCATGACTTTGCTTGAGCCTTGGGGTTGGTCTCAGGTTGAGAGGGCAGGTTCCCTGATTCACGGGCCTGCAGCTTGTTCATGGAATCAGCAAATTGGCTCACTTGTTTCTCCAAGTTGCTGATGCTGCTCCTTGAGTCCATATGTTCCTGCAGATTACCTTTCTGCATTAGGATCAGCTCCGGCATTATGTCTTGCATGTAGCATTGTCTCTATGGCGTCCTGAAATGTTGATTGAAGCTCCTAAGCCTTTAGGGAATGCAATAGATCTGTCTACTAACTGAATAACTACTCTGGTTTCTTGTAATGGCCCTAAGGCTAATAAATCATAAAGTGCAAAAGACATAACATTGATTGAAGCAACTAAGTCTATCATGGCTCTAGCAATTTTTACTTCTCCTATGGCACAAGGGGATAGTAAACATACCTGGGTCAGCACACTTTTTAGGGAGTTGCTGCTGCAAAACAGGAGAAACTTGCTGACTCATTCTGATCTTCTCCTCACCCTTCAGCTTTTGTCTCCTCTTTATAGTGCATAGTTTCTTCAAAAACTTAGCATAACGAGGTATAATCTTAATCAAGTTTAGCAAAGGAATGTTTACCTCATACTTGCTGAAATTTCCTAGCATTTCATTGTCCTTCTCTTTTTTTTTTTTCCAGATCTTTCATTGCCTCAGGAAAAGGAGTTGGACCTCTTTGTGTATTGAAAGGTTATTTATCTTTCCAGCTGCTGGTCTTTCTATTTTTTTTTTCAGAAACCTCGGCTCTAGCTCCAACAGCATTAGCATCATCAACAATAATCCCTGCATCAACAACTTCCTATTCTATTATGTTTTGGTTTTTCAGTTTCTGTCCGGGTAGGTTAAGGGAGATTCAGTCCACTTCTCAATGTCATGCCTTTGCTTGAGCCTTGGGGTTGGTCTCAGATTGAGAGGGCAGGTTCCCTGATTCACGGGCTGCAGCTTGTTCATGGAATCAGCAAATTGGCTCACTTGTTTCTCCAAGTTGCTTATGTTGCTCCTTGAGTCCATTTGTGCCTGCAGATTGCCTTTCTGCATTAGGATCAGCTCCTGCATCATCTCTTGCATGTAACATTGTCTCTGTGGCATCCTAAAATGTTGCAGATTCTATATATTGCTAGTATTTCAATAGCACAGATTCAGATGAGGCCTGATGTAGGTGTTCACATAGCGTTGCCTTTGATTTTTTTTCCTGAAATCCCCTTGAGCATACTGCATTTTCTGATTCTTCTTCTTGCAATGTAGAACAATGATCCGTGTGGTGATCAGTCAGCAAACGAATTTGGCAGACCACAGCAGGAGCCTTCTCATCTCTCTGGATTAGCCTCCTCACAGCAGTTTCCACAGCCTCAACCTTCCTCAGCACCAAACTGTCTCTGACATCTGTCATGTTCAGTTTCCTTGGTGCTACTCTTCTGCTTTCATGTCTGAAACTCTCAGCCAACTCCTTTAGGATGCTGTCAACTTCAGCAACAGTCTTATTCAGCAAGCTCCCTCCTGATGCAACATTCACAAGGAGCCTATCTTTGACAGAAAGTTCATTAAAGAAGTTAAGGGTCAGATCTTGTGCATTGAATCCATAGTAAGGACATCTAGATACTAGGCGATTAAAAGCGATTAAATCTATCTCTGTATTCATAGAGAAACTCCTAAGGAAGTTGCTCAACATTGATGACCTCCATCTTCAACTTATTTTGCTTGGTAGCAGGAAAATATTTCTCCAAGAATATCTTCTTCAGCTGCATCCAAGTGGTGATAGTGTACGGATGGAGGTAGTAAAACCACTATTTTGCATTGCCTTTCAAGGAAAATGGGAAGGATCTAAGCTTGAGGACATCCTCAGTCACTCCACTTGGCAGCATGCTTGTGCAAATGAAAGGAAATTCAGACAAATGTCTGATAGGATCTTCTCCAGCCAAACCTGCAAAAGATGGCAGCTGGTGGATCAGTCCACTCTTGAGCTCAAAAGTTGTTCCAGCAGGTGGAACTAAGTATTGCACGGCTATCTACTGTTGATTATATTCAACAGCAATCAGTTTCTTCATGGTTTTCTGGTTTGGATGGGCGATGAATGGAAGACGATGTTTAAAATGTCCCATGGATTGTATGAGTGATGGTCATGCCTTTTGGGTTGTCTAATGCACCCAACAACTTCATGAGATTTATGCACCAAGTTTTGAGGTCGTTTATGAAAAAAATTATGGTGGTGTATTTCAATGGCATACTTGTTAGTGTTATGTCCTAAAGCCAATCACCTTAGGCCTATGTATTAACACTTTTATGTTGTATATATGATTGTAGCAACCTTCACTATTTGTTTATT
>JAOWBN010234008.1:0-12430 GCA_028565015.1 Pinguicula moranensis
ATAAATCATCCACATCGAGAACATAGAAATCATGTTTATAAGAACCGGATCCAAACATATCATCTCCATAAAGTATCTTAATGTCTTGA
Source organism: Pinguicula moranensis (assembly GCA_028565015.1). Taxonomy (NCBI): domain Eukaryota; kingdom Viridiplantae; phylum Streptophyta; class Magnoliopsida; order Lamiales; family Lentibulariaceae; genus Pinguicula; species Pinguicula moranensis. Next base: position 90 of record JAOWBN010234008.1, read on the forward strand.
GGACTGAAAAGGAATGAAAAACCTAAATGTATCAAAGCAATAACAAAAATTAAACAACATCAAACACTGGGCACATAGATGGTGTCGTGTAATAGCAGTGTGTTTCCAGTACGAAGCCGGAGTTGGTAGGTGCAAATGCCAATGACATCTTCTTGACTACCGTTACCTATTGTAACGCTTTGTGTTCCAGCGACACATCGATGAAACTCGACGAATCCATCACGGTCGTTGACTACGTGTTGGCTCGCTCCTGAATCAACATTCCATTTAGGAAAGGGATTAGCAACTAATGCATGAGAGCAGACATACAAATGGGAGTCATAAGGGTCAGAGGGTACCTTTTGTGTTTCGGGGCAGTCCCGAGAAAAGTGACCTCTTTTGCCGCATTCGTAGCACTTCACATGCGCTAAGTTCTTGCGGGGTTTGCCCTTTGGCTGTTTGGTTATTGCTTTTTGTTGGCGTGGTTTCTAAGGCTTCTTTGCTGGTTTGCTAGGCCTTTTGTTTCTTCTGGGGTTGCCCCTATGAGCAACAAAAGCCTTAGCGGGAGGGGCTGAAGCTCGCAGGCGTTCATCCTCTAACTCAACGTGTTTGGTTATATCAGCAAAAGTTTTGAGGATCAGATCGTGGGACATCAATGTTTTAAAACTTGTCCAACGTCTGTCCTCAGTTTCATCACGAAATGCGCGTATCACATTGTTCACTTGCTTGTACTCAGAAATCTTGATGCCGCCTGCTTCAAGATTGCGCAGCATGGCTCTCAGAATGTGGAGATGGTCCAGTACAGGTCGAGTCGAATCGATTTTGTACAGCAGCCATTATAGATGCAAGGAACGAATCCTGGTGGCTGATGTATGACCATATTTCTCCTTTAGTTTATCCTATATGACCTTGGCCGTGGGCTCAGTGTCATATAGGCTGAGAAGATCGTCATGCATGCAGTACAGCATAGCAAAGCGTGCACTGCGATCCTTTTTAGCCCATGTCGCATAGGTAGGATCCATTTCAAGTGGTTGACCTATTGTGATGTAGTCAATGACATCTTTCTCATGTAGAGGATATTGAAGTTTTCTTGACCATATGTCATAATTCGTTCCATTCAACTTATCACTGGAAGACAGATAATTGATCATGCTATAGGGTGTCATTTCTGCAAGTATATTCAAAGATTGACATTGGGCACAATTTTGAATTAGGTTGTCTTTGAGAGATTGTGGTTATGTACTTCTTTCAAAAATGTCGCTAAACTCGTAATCATCACGTCCTACATAACCATAATTTCTTAAGACTACCTAATTTTCGCATTTTTGAAACATATTCATGCAAAAACACATAGTAATACATACTTCCAAACGTATTTTGGGGCAAGGGATTGTTCATTGTAACAATTCGGTGATTTTTGTTATAGAGAATTTTTGGTAATATTTTAAAAATGTTCTGGCCAGATGGATTGGCTAAAATGGAAGAGTTGATGAATAACATTTCCTTTTTATTAGTAACGCGAAGTTAGAAAGAATATTTTCGAATATATCAAAAGAATCTGAATTTGTTCAGAGTTAATCCGTAATCAATTCGGTAGCACCCAGTTAGTGATCTCGTACTAAGTTTTGGATGATCATTTGCCTAGACAGTGTTACCATTCCTCATAAGAGGCCCAAATGTCTGGTGGGATCCATATATACCTCTTAATAACCAGCCATAGACAGCCTTATATGAGCACGATTATAGTGGATTTCTTTTCAAGGTTTTGAAATAATTATTGTAATATGATTTTGATTACCATAATTGAATTATTAATGCACAGTTAATAATTAAGTGTTTATTAATTTTATTAGATTGAAAAAAATTCTCTAATAAAATTAATTTCGTAGGCCACATAGACATGCTTGGAAATTAAATAATTTTGCACATAGTATTTAATTTAATTTCTAAGACATATTTAAGCATGCTTGTAAATTAAAATTGCATCTAGCATGAATTTTAATGTTAGGAAATAATAAGAATTTAAATTAATTGCACTAAGCATAATAAGGTAAATTCTAATTATGCGTACTAGGAATTAAATATTTTAAGGCACTTAGCAAATTAAAATTAATTCCTAATTCATGCATTCTATAATTATTTAACATATAAATAAAATATTTTTTTGAAATTTTTTTTTCAAAAAAATTGAAATTGTGTCGTTCCCCTCTTTTTTTTAAACCAGCGACCCAGAAACGATCATCGTGAACAAGAAACGAATATAAAAAAAATGAATTAATAGCAAAAATAGAAACTGTTAATTATTTGAACGAATCAGATAATTCAACGAATTAAATCAGATCCAGGATTCGCTCCGATACCACTGTAGACTATAGAACGAATGTAAAAATAATCAATAGAACGAATCTAATGAGAACAGATATTCGATACCTGATTAATGCGGAAGCGTATCTGGATTGTAGTCTCCCGGACTGAATTAATCACGTTGAAGGGGCTATAAAAGTCCATTTGAAATGCACAAACCAAATCTCCTCCCCGAGGGTGATTGGGAACAAGCCGAAAAAAAAACTTATTGTTTCTAGTTTCTCAACGCATGAGTTATGAGAGTTGTATATTAATCTCTGTAGGCACGTAGCCTTTATATAGATATTTAACTGGGTAGTTAGACGGGCTTGTGGTTAAGTGGACCTAAGGTTTAATTAATTAAATGAATCAATTAATTAATCCAACATTCACAATTCTTTATAATTTTGTTTATATTTATGTGTGCATTTCATAACAATAATATAGTTAAGAAAATGGCACATATAGTACATAAAAGTAACATCAACTATTGAGTTTACAAATAGAATGGAAGTAGATTGGAAAGGCTTAATATAGACACCGTATTTTAAATCAAAAATTGGTTAATCGTCAGTTTTTGGACCGACTAAAATCGGAGGTTTTGCAAAAAAAAAAAAAAAATCCAAAGTATTCAACCGGCCTGAATCATTTTTTGTAAAATAATCTTTTTTGGCTGGTCAAACCATTTCCGGTGATTTTTTGGCGGGAAACCACCGGAAATGTTAAAAACATAATAAAAAAACTGGTGAAAAACCGGCGGAAATCACAATTCAACTTTTGTTGTTGTTGATATTTTTAGTGTTTGAAAAGTTATAAAATTTATAAACTTGTATAAGTTATAAACTATATAATTTATTATCCTTAAAATATTTATATAACTTAAATAACTTATATAAACATAAAGTTTGTATAAGTTTATAGGTTATACAAGTTTATATAAAGTTAATAAGTTTTATAAATTATAAAATTTTAAAAATCATACAAATTTTTAGGTTTTATAATTTATAAAAGTTTGAAAGTTATTTAAGTTTATACGTTTTTTAACTTTTATATTATATAATACAAGTTTATATAATTATAAGTTACATAATAAGTTATAAATTATAAACTTTTATATTATATAATACAAGTTTATATAACTTATAAGTTACATAATAAGTTTATAAATTATACAAATTTATAAGTTTATAAATTATATAAATTAATGAGTTATACATAATACAAGTTATATAATTTTTTAAGTTCTTAAATTCTATAAGTTTTCAAGTTTTATAACTTTTATAAGTTTATAAATTATTTCAGTTAAGTTAATGAGTTATATATAATATAAGTTATCTAATTTTATAAGTTTTATAACTTTTATAACTTTATAAATTATTCAAGTTAAGTTAATGAGTTATATACAGTATAAGTTATCTAATTTTATAAGTTATATAAGTTTTATAACTTATAAAACCCTAAAAAAATTTAAAACCTTAAACCCTAAACCCTAAAAAAATCTAAATATCTTAAAAAACCCAGAAATTTAAAAATTTAAACCCTAAATCTTAAAAATCCAAAACCATAAAAAATGCTCACGCACGACTTTCGTGGTACATCCGTCGGATTTTATAAAAAAAAATAAAAATAAAAATAAAAAATGAGATTTTCGGCAGATCTGTTGAAAATATATATTTTTATTTTAATATATTTATTATATATAAATTTATTTGTTTATGTAACTTAAAATATATATATATATTTTATATAGATTTATATTACACATATAAGAAAATAATTTTTTCTTTAAAAAATGAAAGATGCAAACTTTTTCAGTAAAAAATTCAAAATTAAAAAAAATCTAAAACCCTAACCCTTAAAAAATCTAAAAATCTTAAAAAAACCCAAAAAATTAAAAATTTAAATCATAAACCTTAAAAATCCCAAACCCTAAAAAATGCTCACGCTCGACTTCCGTGGTACATCCGTCAGATTTTATAAAAAAAATAAAAATAAAAATAAAAATGAAATTTCCGGCAGATCTGTTGAAAATATATATTTTTATTTTAATATGTTTATTATATATAAATTTATTTGTTTATGGAACTTAAAATATATTTTGTTTTGTTTTTTTATAGATTTATATTACACGTATAAGAAAATAATTTTTTCTTTAAAAAATGAAAGAAGCAAATTTTTTCAATAAAAAATTCAGAAAAAAAATCTTGGTTGCGCCGGAGGTTTCAACAATATTTAAATCGTGTCGGAACCGTCATGAAACCATCCGAAACCGGCCTGAAATAAACCGACAACCGATTCAGAGGTTTCGGCAACCGAACCGCCAACTGAAGGAAACTGGACCGGGCAAAATCGGATATTCAAGGTTAGGTTAAGGTTTACATTTTTAAAAACCGACAGTTCGGTGACCAGAAACCGAACCGCCCATGTCTTCAAACAAGTAATAAATAAAATAATCGACTTGAATTTTTTTAGAGAGATTTCTCAACAATATACCGATTGCTGAACATGTCCAATGAGCCAGAGATCAGAACCCGCGCATTATTTCTTGCCTGCAGTCAATAAAATAGTGTCAAATTGCGAACTGAATTGTAGTTGATACTGTTGGGTGGATGTTTGTTGCTCCACCTTCACCATTAGAAATATAATTTTCAGATAATTCTTCAATGTTTACAGTCTCTGGTATGGTCTTCCATAAATTTTTCCAAGGCCACTAAAGGTCATCTATGTTTGATATTTTAGATCTTTTTTGTTCTTCCTTCAAACAAAAGAACGACAGGAATTTCAAATCCTATTTTACGAACAGATAAAAAAGGATACAACTTCAGTTGAAGCTAAAAGTCAAAGTATTTTCAAATCTCAAATCAACATTTCAGCCATTTTCCACCTTTTAGAGACAGTTTTTGAGAGTCTTTGCACATAAAGTTTCAATGTCATTATCAAGAAAAATTTAAGAGTAACACAACCTGCACAACAGAAACTAGTGAGATAGTTGTTCCTGTGAGTGATGCGGGATAGACAACTTTGAGGTCGGATTAGAAGAGTATGCAGAGGAAGATGCAGAAAGAACCTTCAAAACCTAAAGATGAACAGAGAACTGATGAGAATACCAGAGAATATCTCATACTTCAATTATATAATCACTTCTAGATATATGTAGAACTCAATATATGATAAATTTTTACCAAGCTATTTTCCGGGTTTGAGGAATGTCCAATCCCTTTGAAAAGCACAGGAGCCTAATTAAAAATATCAGAAAAAGTTCCATATAAGTGCATAAAGTCGACTGACTCTGAAATGTGGAGCATATTGATGAATGTCTCACATGTCTCTGGCACCAAAGACAGGATAAGAAATGGAAAATAACTTTTAATAAGAAAGCTCACTTATTTATGAGATAAAGCAAGTTGGTTAGTGATAAAAGAAAAAGGAGAAATGCACACATTGTACAAAAATAATTGAATAAGATATAGAAAAACAGTCAAGCACAACATTATATATGACAAAGTTACCTCAATAAAATACCATCAGACAGAATAAAATCGTCTGCAGCAATTACTGTGTGGTCTCCCTCAGTTTCTGATACAGCATAGCCAGTGTGATCAATGACCAAGGCAGAAGGATCCTGTGCAGAAAAAATATGTAATGGCATAAATATTGAACAAGAGCAGGTACGCAAAATAACATCACTGGAGGGGAAGAAACCGGATATCTAAAAGGAGCAATCATTCAAGTATAGAGAAATATTCTGGGTGTAAATCGGTCACCACTATAAGCCATACAGCCAAATACTACGGTAAAGCATCTAATAACAAATACATATATATGCTTCTGGAACTAACATGGGAATATATAAAGCCAGCTGTGACATTTTTCTCATAAAAATATAAGAGAAGCATTGAAATATATGAAATGTTCTTGGTGCTGTGCTGGCTACAGAAACTGTTATGCTTGCATCACGGAATTCTTCCCTATGAAACTAGACTGAATAATCCTGCTCTAGTAATCACTTCATATTCTCATCCACCAACTTGCAATGGTGCTTTATGCATCTATACTATATCTTGGTATTCATGCTAAAATGCAAACACTTCAGTTTAAAGTCTTGATTTCACATACGAAAAAAATTTGGGATACAACATTAAATGGCATTTGCAGAATGAATCAACCAACCAAAAGGAAATTTCTGTAAATGTACAGAGCGAAAATGCCAATAAAATTGAATTTTTTGAGTATGACATTATAAATTAAACCCATGCATCTCCTGCATTAACCTCAATTCTCACTCAGAAAAGGCTTATGAGGAGAAAGTGTAACAAGCTGGGTTCAGCTCGTACAAGAGATCTGGAGAGATTGAATCTCTACAATGAAATGCGATAAGGGTTGAGGAAGGAGCTGCGAGAAATCAGAGAAAAAGACGAAGAGAGAAGACAAGTTTCCAGAAAATATCTTACTAATTGCTCATTACCGTTTCCTTACACTTCGGACCGCATATAATGTTCCCAGTGTAAAAAACGTGGCTAACTTGCCCCATGAGTTCAATACAGAACCAAAACACGACTTGCAATATTTAAAGAGCAATATTAAAGAGTTTCAGAAATAAGATAAGAAACAGCGATTCTCCGTCAGCAGCAATTCTTCAATTACTTAAGCGATTTCATCCAGTTTTGTTCGGTAATTCTTCTCCTTCTCCATTTCTCTTCACGGGCCTTCTCTCCTTCTTGCTTCTATTCTTCTTGACCTGCCAATCAACCACAGCATTAGGAAAGTTAGTGTGCCTGGCTATTACATCCCCTCCTTCATTTTTAGAACCTTGTCCCCAAGGTTCTGCTTGTGGAAAATACTTCCTCATCAGAACAGCTTCTTCCCAAGTGGCTTGTTCAGGCGCAGATCCACTCCAATGTACCAACCACTGCTCTATAGGCCCAACCTTGCATGGCTTAAACCTTCTGTCCATCACTTGAACAGGAAGAATCACATAACTTCCATCTTCATTCATCATCGGTGGGTCTCCAGAAAGCATTTCCTTGCCCTTAAGCTTTTCCTTAAGCAAGGAGACATGAAAAACTGGGTGGATTTTGCTGGATCCTGGCACCTCCAGCCTATAAGCCACTGATCCTATTTTATCCAATACAGTGTAAGGGCCATATTAACGCGGAGACAGCTTCATATTCCTCCTAAACTGCAGGGAGTTTTGACGGTAAGGATGCAGTTTAAGGTATACTTGATCCCCCACAACATAACTTCTCTCAACTCGGTGTCTGTCCGCATTAACTTTCATTCTTTCTTGAGCCCTCGGCAGATTTTTAGCCAGTAGCCCCTGTATCACCTCTTTCTGTTGCAAGAACTCTTTAACAGGTATACCAACAGCCCCAGCAGATAAGGGAAGGGGAATATGGCGAGCCTCATAGCCATAGAGTGCATTGAAAGGAGTCATTTCTGCACTTGTGTGATGAGTAGAATTGTACCAAAACTCTGCTAGTGGCAGCCATCTACACCAGGAGCTTGGTCTTTGAGAGCACATGCACCTCAAATAGGTTTCGAGACACCTGTTCACCCGCTCAGTCTGCCCATCTGTTTGAGGATGGTAGGCTAAGCTGAGAGATAATTTCACTCCTATCAACTTCATGAACTCACTCCATAATAAACTGGTAAAGATTTTGTCCCTATCTGATATAATTTCTAATGGTAGTCCATGTAACTTATATATTTGATTAACAAACACTCGAGCCATAGTTTCAGCAGAATAGGGATGGGATAGAGCCAGGAAGTGGCTGTATTTGTTAAATCTATCCACAACTACCAATATCAACTGCTTACCATCTGATTTGGGCAATCCTTCTATGAAATCCATGCTAATGCTGGTCCAAGGAGTAGTGGGAATCTGCAATGGTTGTAATAGCCCCGCATGAGCGGAGGAATCAACCTTGCTGCCAGCACATGTGTCACAACTTTTCACCCAGTCTTCCACCTCTTTCCTCATCTCTGGCCAGTGAAAATAGGTCCTGATCCGGTTTAGAGTAGCTTGTATCACCGAATGTCCTCCCACTGGTGAATTATGTAACACTGCCAGGATGTTGAATTTAATACCAGTACTCATTCCCACACATATCCTGCCTTTATATCTCAATAAACCGCTCTGCAGGGTGTACTTTGGATAGTGGCTAGCATTCACAGATTTGGCTTGAAGAATTTTGGTGAAGTGTGAATCCCCTGCATAACTATCCATAACTTCTTTAGTCCAGTCTGCCTTCACTTCTGAAATACCATGGCAGTGAGCTGTGATTTCAGGCCCGAACCTGGACAGGGCATCAGCAACTTTATTCTCTGGCCCCTTTTTATATTGTACCTCATAATCGTACCCCAACAGTTTAGAGGTGAGTTTCTGCTGTGTCATCGTGTGTAGCCTCTGATCTAATAAATGCTTCAAGGCCTGCTGATCTGTCTTGATAGTGAAGGCTGCTCCCAGCAGATATCCATGCCACTTCTTCACAGCTAGGACCACAGCCAGTAACTCCTTCTCATACGTAGACAATCCCATCTGTTTATGCCCCAGGGACTTACTGAAGAAAGCTACTGGTTTTCCTCCTTGCATCAGAACAACCCCTATTCCCAGGTCACTTGCATCGGTTTCTACCACAATTTTTTCCTTAAAGTTAGGTAGGCTCAACACTGGGGCTTGGCACATTGCCTGTTTCAACTCTGCCAGTTATCTGTCAGCATCTTCATCCCACTGGAAGGCTTCTTTCTTGAGTAACTTGGTGAGTGGTTTGCTCATAGACCCGTAGTCTTTAATAAACTTTCTATAGTACCCGGTCAAGCCCAGGAACCCTCTTAAAGACTTCAGTGAAGTAGGCCTCGGCCAGTTCCACATAGCCTCAATCTTAGATGGATCTGTGGCAACACCTTCTCCAGAAATAACGTGCCCCAGATACTCAATTGATTTTTGACCAAATGAGCATTTTGTTTCCTTTGCATAAAGCCGATGACTCCTTAGGACATCCAGCACAGATCTTAGGTGATAGAGGTGATCCTCCCAACTGCATCTATACACCAAAATATCGTCAAATATCACTAGCACAAACTTTCGGATATAGTCAGAGAATACCTGATTCATCAAGGACTGGAATGTTGCTGGGGCGTTGCACAACCCGAAAGGCATCACCAAGGATTCGTACTGCCCATGGTGTGTAACGAAGCTGTTGAGATACATGTGTTCTTTCTTCATTCTAATCTGAAAATACCCGGCCCTCAAGTCTAATTTACTGAACCAAACAGCCCCATGCAGCTCATCCATCATCTCATCAATAACAGGAATGGGAAATCTGCTCTTAACAGTCAGCGTGTTCAAGTACCTGTAATCTACACAAAGCCTCCAGCCACCATCTTTCTTTTTGACTAATAGTACCGGAGAAGCAAAAGGGCTGTGACTCCTCTTAATCAAGCCGGCCTCCAGGAGTTCTCCTACTATTCTCTCAATCTCATCCTTCTTGAAGTGGGGTGTTCTATAAGGAACATGCTTCTTGGGCGTAGCATGGGGTACTAGATCAATACCATGCTCAACTTCCCTGGTTGGAGGTAGGACTTTAGGCTCCTGGAACACATCAGTAAATTCATCCAGTAAGGCCTTCAAATCTTCAGCATCATAAGAGTTCAATTCAGATTCAGACAACCCACTCATTGAAACCTTCCCATCAACCTTCTTTTGAAAGGTGGCTCTATTCCATTTGCCCGTGGTTATGCTAAAAAACTCTGCTCTCACTATATCTCCTCCTTCATCATCCAACTCGGAATAAACTTTGCCCACTGTGGCTGCTGCCCCACCTTTAACCAGCTTAGTCAGCCGCTTGGCAGAAATGAATTTGAGTTCCTGCTTGCCCTGGTAGGCTTGTATCTCAATAGGTTGACCCTCCTTGATGATAGTGACAACCATGTTGTCATAATTATAGAGCACTGAGCCGTGCTTTTTCAACCAGTCTCCCCCCAATATAAGATCATAACTCTGCAAGGGAAAAGTCCTGGGGGAACATGTGAACTCCACTCCTTGCATAACCCACTTAAACTCCTTGCACTTCACGTCACTGAGCCTCTTCATACCATCTGCTACTTCCACCATCATGGGTGTGGAATATTCCATCAAACAGCCCATCCTTTCCGCTAATTTGTGATCAACAAAGTAGTGGGAGCTACCACTATCAAACAGTACTTGAATTGGCTCTCCTTTGTGTGATCCTTGCACCCTATAGGTGTTGAGGTTGCTGTTTCCACATATAGCATTAAGGGATAAACTCCCTACCACTTCCCCATCATCTTGAGGACTGTCCTCGATTTCCCTGTCTCCCATATCCATATCAACAGGGCTCAAATCAGTCTCCAGTTCAGCCTGTAGAGCAAACAGCTTAATAGCACATTTATGTCCTGGCACAAAGGGTGCCCCACACTTGAAGCACAGTTTCTTCTCAATCCTGTCTTTCATTTCGGCATCCGAAATATACTTTCTTTTCTCAGGAATGGTGGTAGGTTTCCCTTTGTAGGGAGGTTGAATAGCCGGACGATTAACCTATTTAGCATTCATCTTCTGTAATGCTCCAGCAACAATTTTATCCACCAAATATTTCACAGTACGCTCCTGTTTCTTAGCTGATGCGATGGCCTGTAACAGTGTTGTGGGATGATCTGCCCTCACAGCAGATCTTAGCTCGAACTGAAGGCTTCCAATAAATTTCTCCTTATAGAAGATCTCTCCAAAATCAGGGTAAGCATTCATCACGGCAGTCACCAAAGGGTCAAAACGGCGAAGCAATTCTTGTAGAGATTCCCCACTCCCTTGCTTCATACACATAAAATCTCCAAGCAAGTTGTCTGGATCCTCTGTGTCAAAACGGATAAGGGCAGCAACTATAAAGGTATCCCACTCCGTGGGTTTAGGAGGCCTTAGACTTCTAAACCATTCATCCGCATCTCCTTCAAAGTGCATTCTAGCAAAATCCACCCTCTCATAGTCATAGATCCCAGTATAAATAGAGAAGTAACCATTGCTCCTTTCGATCCACGATCGGGGATTCAACCCATTAAACTTCGGAAAGTCAGTATAAGGCATCTTTGCCTTCCTCGTTCTTCCAACACCCTCATATCCGTAGTCTTCCACTTCCATACCAAGATTCCCAGTCATAGGTGTATGTGGTGTGAATGGGGTAGGCTGAGGAGGTTGACCCGCAGAGGTTCCGATGTTTCTATCTGGTGGCTCTCCCAGTATAGACTTATGAGTATTCTGCTTGTGGAACATTTCGACTACTGAGTTAACTTGCCTCTCTATCCTCTGCTGAAATAAGACCATAGAGTTCTCAGATCTAGCTGTTTGTGCCTTAAACCAGTCAGTATTCTCTCGCATATCATCAGTGATTCTGTCTAGGCACATCTTAACTAGCTCCACTTCTTCCTCCAACTTGTTTGTACGTTCACCATGGATCTGTCCGGTGTCAATGTCTATTGAAGGAACTGACCACGCAACTTGCTTCCCAGAGGCTACCTCCTGCCTGGTTCTGATCACCTCTTCCCGCGCCTCATCATAGGTGGCCTTAGACTCTGGTTCGACCATGACTCGAGGTCGTTGATGCTTTCTCCTCGCTATTGTGAATCTGAGATGGAATCTAAACCAAACCTCGCTCTGATACCAGTTGTAACAAGCTTGGATCAGCTCGTACAAGAGATCTGGAGAGATTGAATCTCTACAGTAAAATGCGATAAGGGTTGAGAAAAGAGCTGCGAGAAATCAGGGAAAAGACGAAGAGAGAAGACAAGTTTCCAGAAAATATTTTACTAATTGCTCATTGGCGTTTCCTTACACTTCGGACCGCATATAATGTTTCCAGTGTAAAAAACTTGGCTAACTTGCCCATGAGTTCAATACAGAACCAAAACACGACTTGCAATATTTAAAGAGCCATATTAAAGAGTTTCAGAAATAAGATAAGAAACAGCGATTCTCCGTCAGCAGCAATTCTTCAATTACTTAAGCGATT
>JAOWBN010234019.1:0-12429 GCA_028565015.1 Pinguicula moranensis
AATTGGGCCGTGGGGCCCACTAAGCATAAATGGGTCATGATCTCCTCTAAGCCAAGCTTCTTGGATCATCAAGTTCAAACTCCATGCTCGTCTAGGACTCTTTGTTAGATAAGAACTCCTTGGTGGATTAAGACTCCTTGGTAAATTAGGACTCTGTATTGAAATGGGATTCCTTGTCATTTTAGAACTCATTGTCGAGCTAGGCCTCCTTCCGGGGTTAAGACTCCTTGTTGGATTATGACTCCTTGTTGGATTAGGACTCCCTCCGGGGTTAGGATTCCTTTGGGGATGAGTACTCTTTTGGATTAGCCATGCTACCCTCCAAATATGTTTTGAGCCTCGAGCAGCTCGAACATCTTCATCATCCACATTCAAAGATCTGATAATCTTGTTGCTCGTACCTAGGTTCACTTCAGGATGGGTGTGGGAACCGTTGAATCTTTACTACTGATATGTTGTCGGGCTGGAGATTTGGCGCAATAATACGTCAAAGTTCCTAAAAGGGTGGGGCGCTTATGTTGTTTTTCAATTATCACCGTTCGTTGATGTGCTGTAGAAATGGTGAGTGGATCAAAGAGGTTAACAACGTCGTGGATCTGGAGGCGTAGGCCACTAACGTAACGCGCCACCAGCTGTTCTTCAGTTTCCATCAGATTTGTTTGGGCTGAGAGGTAATAGAAGTCATTAGTATAGTCATCAACAGTCCGAGCTCCTTGTTGCAAACAGATTTTGAAGCCTCTGAATCAGCAGGCGTTGAAAGTTAGGGGGAAGAAAATTTTGTCGCATTTTCTTCCGCATCGCCTCCCAAGTGGTAATCTTGGGCTTCTCCATACGCTGCCTCATTTGTTTTAGCTGATACCACCATGCTAAAACTCGACCGCATAGTCGTGTAGCGACCAAAGGTACTCTTTTGTTGGGAGGAACGTCTTTCAGATCTAAGATTTGTTCGACAATCCGCACCCAATCTACAAATTCTTCAAGTTGTAGCTGTCCGTTAAACTCTGGAAGTTCAATACGTAGAGCATACTCCCAACGATTATTATCGGGTACAGCCAATGTGTCTCATAATCATCGTCTGATTGCCCGACCCGCCATTGTCTTGGTGTTGGTGGTTTCAATGGTCGCTCACTTGTAGGGTGTCCAACCTTCTGTGGATGTTTTCCATCCAAGGTGTGAGTCGTTGCATCCATGTCCCGCATATGCATCGATTGATCCCTCTCCGAACACTCTGCTTGGCATTGGCGTTGGTGTTGGTGCTGAGTTCCGCGTTTTGGAGGCATGATTCCTGCTCAGATACCAACAGGTAGTAATTTATTGTGATTGATGAAAACTCTCAACCGCAAGGATAGATTTCTTCCTGATAGGTGGTGATGTTATCTGCAACGTTTAAGATTCCAACTTGAACGCTTAAAGGATAGTTTTTTTTATTCAGTGAGCAATGTCTGAGTACTACAATTGCATGCCTATTTGTTGGATGAGAGTTACAACTACCCTCATAATTGCACTCCACGGGTGCACTTTAACAAGGCTCACTACCCTCATAATTGCACTACATGCATGCACTTCAACAAGACCCAAACTAAATGCAAAAGTAGTAAAAGCCAAGTAATTAGGAGAATCTTTCGGCAACAAACAGCTTATTTGATTTGTATTAGGGGTGTGCGTTCGGAATTCCGAATTCAAAATTCAGAATTTTTTCGGAAATTTCAAAATTTTTGATCCGATCCAAAATTTGGAAATTTTGATCCGATCCGAAATTATTCTAAAATTCGGAATTCGAAATTCGGAATTCGAAAATTACCCTTATTTCAAAATTCGAAATTCCGAATGACCACCTCTAATTTGTATATCTCAAGCAGCGAACTTCAATCACGCCTAGACATTAACTTCTTGTTCCTGCATTTGGCTGAGTCAGCAAGCTTCCAGAAGTTATCAGCTGCCGCCAAGACTTTCGCAGCTTGAGTCACATCAAACACTAGCAATAGCCCGATTCCTATTTCTTTTCACTAAATGGGTTAGGCTTCATTTGGTAGCCAAATTGGAGTAATCCTGCTTCGCGGGTTATCTTCTTTTGGCCTCCGTTTGGTAACCCTGCTTTGGGGGTTATTCGCGGGATAACACAAACCCTCCAAATTTTTCGGATACAATAAGCAGATAAAATGCATCGCAATCCCGGGTCTATCCCATTTTATTCAGGTTGCGGGATAAAAACTGTGTGGCTACCAAACGTCAGCTTAACATATACAACGATCAAATAATCCAAGTTAGCCGCCTTCTGAGTGACTATCAAACGGAGTCTTACAACATTGAGGTCGAAAGTTTCTAAATCTTGTCATTCACGTATATTGTTGATCTATCAGATATCGAGGAAGTCCAGAGTGGAGCAGAGGATGGCTTGCTTATTTTGTCTTGGCCTCTCTACTATTGAAACTAGGGCAAGGGCGGAACAAGCCCTAAAAATGAGGGTGGGCTAAAAATACCCTAGAAGAATTTAGGGAGCCATTTTTTTCTGCTTAATTTTTTTTTATATAAATATTAAAAAAAGTTAAGAATATTTAATTAATATAAAAATAACATTTAATCAAAAAAATTAACAAAGTTTAAGTAATTAAAAAATAAAATATCTAAATATATCGCTCCTGGGGACCACTCATACATAAAATTCATCGATAACAGAATTTGAATCAATGTTACTAGATAATTCTCGTTCAATATAAACAACCATCGAATCCGAAAGATATTGATTTTCCATTCTATTGCGAAGAACACTTTTGACACGCTTCATAGCTGAAAATGCACGCTCTGTTGTTGCAGTAGTAACTGGAAGTGTCAAAACTAGTCGGATCAGTCTGTCAATCAAATGGTAGTCTTGTGCCTTGTTGGTCTCAGTCAATCTCCGACACAACTCAGAAATATTTGACAAATCCTGGAACCTGTCATGAGAAAGTACATCAAACTTGTAATGTTGCAGTTGAGTTCTCAAATAGTGTAATTCTTGTTGACCAAAATCATCTAGATAAAACTCTTCAGCAAGATTACAAATACGATCAATGTCAAATGATTTAAACTTCTCTCTTTGATCCAAAGTCGTACTGAGCTGAAGAAGTTTAACTGTTTCATCAGGGAATCTATAGTTGATCATGTTCAGGAGGAGAATCATGCTCAGAGGTGGAGGAACAACTTCATTCTCCACTATTCGAGATTGAGGATTCTCACTCTCCACTCTACTTATAGAAGCATCATCTCTTTTGAAGAATGCATATATTGTTCTTGTTCTTGCTTTCTTTACTTTTTGTTGGCTATCCATCTATAATCTAGTAGATAAAAATTAGTAAATAAAACGAGTAAATAAAATGAGAGAAGATGGCGAGACAAGAGATGACAAACAACATTATGCCAACACTAAAGTTTCACCAATGAAAGCAGTAGATACAAAGATACTCACAACAATAACTGCAAAAAAAAAGTGGTATTCACGCAGCACCTCCAAATTTTAACAATTCCTAGATGCGAAGATTGGCTTACCACACTATCTATAGATACACCCAATACTTCCTTTTGCAACCTCTCAAAATCTTCGTAACGGTCACTGAAAGCAGTGATCTCTGAAACAAAGGTAACATTAGCTTAAAGTTTATAGATCAAAGCACACAATTATCAGTTTGTTTATAAGGTGGTCACCATGGTTGAATTTCAAACTTACCAGTGGGGCAAACAAAGGTGAAAACTAAGGGGTAGAAAAAAAGGATAACATATTTCTTTCCTATATACTTGGACAGTTTAACCTGCAGGAAAAGCAATTTCAGCAGCCCAGAAAGTTGAAAAATGGCATGACTAGGTATCAGAACGTAAATCAACAGATGCAACAATTTCAAGGCCAAAAAGAGGTCGAACAATAAACAAAACCGAATACTCAATCAGATTGAAGAAGCATTAGTGAACGTAAACCAACAGATGCAGTGCAGCATACTCTCATGGTTCAGGCATCGAAACTAATTTCAATTTTGTATCTTTTAGAAATCAGAAAATTAATTTACTCCTGGAGAAAATACAAAGATGACTCGCTTAACAATAATTTTTAGTAAACGTGAATTCGAAAAACAAATATGCTTCACATATTTTTTGAGCGTAAATTAGCTCTCTGGAAATTTATCATCTTTGCAGCATACAAATACTCAGGAATTAACTAAAACAAAGACAATAAAACGAAGTAAAAAATCGAGGTGGGTGTCAAAACTTACTGCTCGGACGACGAAACTCCGCCGTCTGGTGGAAGATACGGAGGTGGAAGACAGCGAGCGCCGAGGCCGAGCGGTGAACACAGGCGACGAAGGTTCCTTCTGTTGGACTGGGTCACTAGGCTTAGCCCAAAATTGACCCTGGGCTAAAGCCCGGGCCATCCGACATATAGGTCCGCCATTGCTCTCGGGCCAGATCTAACATTTCTTAACTTAGATGATTCAGTCTCAAGGAAAGTATTTGGGGGCAAAAACTCCACTAGAGTTATGGGCTAAGTTAGACAAATTGCTTGCATCTAAAAATTGCCTCTAATTTGATATTTGTCAAAGGTTCTTTTTCTTGCAAAATGGGCTCTAGAAAAAGTATTGGTGAATAATTTAGATGAGTTCCTAAGG
Organism: Pinguicula moranensis; assembly: GCA_028565015.1. NCBI lineage: Eukaryota > Viridiplantae > Streptophyta > Magnoliopsida > Lamiales > Lentibulariaceae > Pinguicula > Pinguicula moranensis. The sequence continues at coordinate 4,635 of JAOWBN010234019.1, forward strand.
TTAAATCTTATCCTAAAATGTATTAAAAAAAGAGTTGGATGATGATATTCAAGCTATGATATTACTTAACTAATTAACTAAAGGCTATGTAGTTGTTAAAAATGCCTTACAATACTCAGGTACAGTTCCTAAGCTAAATATTATTTAACACAGAGCTAAAGTCCAGAGAACTAAGACTAAAAAATAATAGGAATAATGGGAACACACTATTTGTAAAGGCTAAACACCAAGGATCTAATCATAAAAGTAAGCATAAGAAGAAAAATGAAAATAAAAATTCAAATAATGACAATACAAGACCGAAAATAGAAAATGTTACCACTTCCATAAGAAAGGTCATTTAAAAAAGAATTGTTAAGCATGGATAAGAAAACAACAACCAAACCAAGAGTCTAATGTATCAACTTCTTAAAAACAAGAAGATGAAGTTGATGTTTTGTTTCTTTCAAATGTGTTATGCAGAATTATGAAGTATGCATATTTCTGAGGAGTTAGCTGAAGGTTTAATTGTCTTTGATGATAAAACATATTCCAAGTTGGTTTTAGATTTTGGTTGCACCTATCACATGAGTCCAAATAGAAGCTGGTTTGATGCACTAAATAGTTCAAAGAGAGAGAATGTTTTTACTTACAGTTTATAGAAAACTATTTTGACAGGACAAAAACATAATAGATCTTATTTTTTAGATGATAAACACCAATAAATAACAAGTAATTTTGCTTTAATAACTCAAGGTTCTGAAAGTATAAAACTGTAGCAAAAAGGGTTGATTGTTTTACTTAGTAAAAGTTAGGTAAAGAACCAATTATGATCTTGAGTTTTGTGAATCTTGTGTGATAGGAAAGCCGCTTAGGCTGCAATTTCCTAAAAGATGTTCGTCTAAAAATATTTTGGAATATTTGCATGTTGATTTGTAGGGACCCGAAGTGGTTCCAACTCATGCGAGGGTAGATATTTCTCTATCTTTAATTGTTGATTTTGGTATAAAGGTTTGGGTATTTATGTTAAAGATTAAATATCAGGCTTTAGTTAAATTTAAGGAATGGAAAATCATAACTGAAAATCAATTAGACAGAAAGGTTAAATTTTTCAGAATTAATAATGGATTTGAATTATGTAATCTTTAGCTTGATAAAAAAATTTTTAGAAAGTATAATAACAAGACATAGAACTGTTAGATACACTTCACAACAAAATAGGATAGTTGGAACGCGTGAATTTGACTTTATTAGATAAAGTCAGAACTCAGATGTTAGCAAGAGATTTCAATTTGCAATATTTGAAAGTGATTGGATGTGTTCCCTATGCTCTTAAATAAGGCTGGAAAATTAGATCCTAGGTTTGTAAAATGTGTTTGTATGGAGCATCAAGAGGGCACAAAAGGGTACTGACTTTGGGATAGACGCTCTTGTGGATCAAAAATAAGAATTAATAGAGATGTTATCCTTAACGAATCTAATTTTCCTTGTCTAACATTATCTGTTACTGAAAATTCTAATAGGTTCATTGAAAATTCAGAGAAAGGAAAAGTCATCATTGAGGTGGACCAAGAACTTGAGCGACCTGATGTAGAACAACAACCAACAGTGCTTTAAAATCAAGTTAATTCACATTAACATTCAAGAGCACGAATAAAATATTTAAATAAATAAATGTGTAATGAACTAATCACATATCATGCAATTATTTCTGTTGAGTAGTATGACATCTTCAATCTTGAAATGCCATCTACGTGGCCAAATCCACTCCTCAAGCAGTTGGATACCGCTTCGAGACTTCATCCCATGAACTCGAACTAACATGATAACTACCCGGGCACAAGAGCCTTTAACTTTGGCATAAACAGGTTGTCAATTTAAAGCGATGGCATAACACGTTACCATGAATCAATATATGGCATAATATATTGCCACAAATTAATAAACGGCTCAGCAGGCCATATTACAAACATATATCATAATTCAAATAATTATGTCATACCATCCAACAACCTGCAAAACCAAGTTAGCACAATCTAACACGATATGCAGTTTATCACATATTAATTTTCTCAAATTAAATGATAAATTCAAATTGGCCCTCGGCACCGAGCCAACAATCGGAATATACACATTTCAATTCAATTGAATATCTAAACATGAAATTCAACAATCAATTGAAACACATAAATCCCTAATTGCATAATAGGCGCCCAAATTTTAAAATTACACGTAACCCAAAATTTCAAAATTAGGCATTTTCACCTAATCATGCAATTAACTCTCAATTGAATCAATAAGCACCTCAATTGATCAACTAGTCCATTAATCGATTCCCAATTGACCAATTCGAACAAAAACCCAAAATTTCAATTTACAATTTGGGGCTTTTCGAATTCATGGATCAAACTTGCAATTGATCACTCAATCAAGCAATTAAAACATTCAATTGCATAGTTCAACTCCAAATGGAATGAAATCAATCAAGATCCGAAACACCTAAAATTAGGGTTCTTGAGGTTTTTGAATTTTTCAAATTCAAGATCAATTAAGCACTTAATCATGTATTTCTGTAACAACCCGTCTTGTTATTAGTAACCTGAATGAAGTGAGGGGGAAGATTGTAGACGAAAGCTTGAGGAAGATACAGAGGAAGTTCTGGGTGAAGGGTGATCAGAGAGGAGAAGAGAGACCAGGGAAAGAGAATTCCAGAATATCCCATTTCATACACCCGGTCAGATTACAATACTTGTGTTTATATTAGTGTTTTGCTAACTCTTTACGAGTGCACGCTTTCTAACCGGTAACTTACAAAAGTGCTAACTTAACACAAGTCGTTAAATGACAACACACATAAGTGCCACAATTATATCTTCTTGCAGTTCACACCATCTCTTTTCCTTAGCCTGTAGTCAGTTTTTTTCCCTTGCTCTAGTGCTCTTCTTCTTCTTGTTCTTCCAAACTCTTCAGTGGATGATTGTCTTCTTCAGAGGGGATGTTACAATGCCCCTTTCTTTAAGAGATCCTTGTCCCCAAGGATCAGTGTCTGCGTACTGATGGTCTTGAATCCTCATTTGCTTAGTTCTATCATCAGAAGGGAAAAATTCAGCAAAGCTAGTTATCCCACTCTGCACCAAGGACTTTACATTTCCATGCGGTTCAAGAGCAATCTCCCTATTAGTAATAACAAGAGCTATAGTTGGACATTTCTTTAGTTCATCATGCAAACAATTCCCCACAATCATGGTCTTATTTCGTGCCCACATGGTAAGATTGTTCTCATCCACTTCCGCCCAAGGCTCCACTGTTTGTTTCAAATCATGTATCATCTCATTAAGAATAAACTCATCCTTGGTAAGATACTGAGCTAAGTCATAGACCATGTCATGCATTATGAGGCTTAAAATCATTTTCCCATATTTATCTTTCTCAAAGTCCTAAAAAGGGACCTCATAGTCAAGTTTTCCAAGTATTCTCTACCTACTACCCCCATCTCCACATTTTTGATTGCAATACAGAGCCAGAAGCATCGTACCATGGCTAATGGTAGATGGTAGCTAACCATCAGAGGAAGGAAAAACCCTGCAATTTCTTGCAGTCCCCATCAATCACTATTCAAATCATCCAGACACACTTTTGATTTTTGCTTGGACTGCATTAGACTACCCTTGCATTTATTTACTATCTTTCCCCCTACCAACATGATGATGATGACAAGTAGAACAAAAACAATAACAAAATCAGTGAAGAGGGTTAAAGCATGTTTCACGTAGTTCAAACAGCCAAGGTGTGCTCCCTCAATGTTATCCTCAGTATCAACTCCAGGATACGAATACTCCCAACGTCTCGCTACTATAGTGGTTGCAAAGAAATAACCAAAGGTCACTGCACAACCAATGAAAGCACTTACTAGAATACTCGGGTTGAAATTTATTGCGATATCAATCAAAGAGCCAAGAGAAGCTCTTTGTAACGAGGCTACTGTCCAAAGAAATGATCCCCTCCTTTTCTCTCCATGGGTAGGAGTGAAGAAAGACCAAATGATGCAAAAAACAGATCCAAGGGTCTTCCTAAATCTACCAATGCTCCCTAGGATGTGACCATAAGATCCGACTGTTGTTGTCACCATCGTACAACAAAGTACCAAATAAACCTTTTGGTATGCTGGAGATCGATTTCTGGAGCATTCCAACTCTGCTTTCAGTACAGCTACTATCAGTTTGTCCAAACCATCCTCAACTGTATCAGAGATCAACACTACATGACTTGCAACTCCTTTCTTTAACATAACAACTCGACTAGAGTTCAACTATAGGCTTGTAGAATTGATCAAATTCTACATTGAGTTGCTTGTTCTCATACCGTAACTCAAGAATATTCTTCTCCAAATGCTTCAATATTTCCTTTTCAATCTTCTCAGTTTCATACTCCTTGATTGTGGACGATAGTGATTCACATTCACCTTGCAATTCTTTTGCTCTTGCCATGAGTAAACTCACATGTTCTGAATTTTTTGAAATGGAGGGTGCTAGCAGCCATTTCTTCATTGCCAAATTCCCTGAAAAAATTTCCAAGATCAACATTTGTTCCTTCTATCTTATAATCACTAGTTAGTAGTTCTGCTTCTGCCGTGAGCTTAATTAACTTCACCTCCAAGTCCTGAACTCGCATTTTCTCTAGCTTGAAGTTGGCTTTCAATTCGACAACATGTTCTTGGGATTTCATTGATCTTCTGTCCTCCTTTTCGAGTTCATCCTCATGCGGCATAATCCTATTGTTTGCTGGCACCAACTCAACCTGACAGTCCATTTTGACCCTGAGAGATTCATTCTTATGCATTTCACTCTTCAATTTGGTAATTTCTTCATGAGTGAGCTGACAATTTTGTTCAAAAACCTTCAGCTGCATTTCATATTGGAGATGCATTTTAGCAGCATCTCACATTTATAACAGACCGGATTTAATTCTTCCCCACTAAATTCTTCGTTCTTCAAGGAATGCCATGGGGTGTCATCAACTTCAGAGCAATGTGGAACACTTTTCTTAACACCCCTCTTAATGATGGTATTATCACTACAAGGTTTAGAATCAACATCATTGAGCGCCTCCAACTCATCAATTCTTCCAAGGACAAGGTGAGATCCTTTAATACGGAATAAGTGAATCGACTACTGACCTCAACTTCAAAACACAGCTCAGAATAAAACAACAAAACTTAGTTCCCACCCCATAACTATTATCCTATGGACTCAAGTAAAGAAAGCTTAACTTATTCACACCATACAAAACTTCCATAATAACAGCACTGGAGTACGTAGACAACATATAAGCAACGCAATCAATAACCAACAAATTGCCTTGATCCTCCGGGATCAAAACATTCTAAGTCCGTTTATATTCCTCAATCTCAAGAATCTTGATCACAACCAGATTCCAGGCAGTAAAACAATGCCCATTCTCAATCATCATTTCAATATTTATTTGCTCCATATCATTCACATCATCCAAATAAATGTTAGACAGCTTCACGAAATCAAAACAATATTTAATTTTCTGCTGCTCAACATAAATAGGGGCTTGGATGATTACCTCAACATCCTTTGTTCCCCTTTGTTCCTGGTGTTCCTTAGGAGGAGGGCATTTTTTATTTCCACTCTGCAAGTTATCTTTCAGCATGGATGATGCATCAATTGGCTCTTGCTTATAAATAGGTAGTAAAATAGGAGGTTGCCCTTTTGGTTGTTCGAATGTTGCCTAGTCCTTTGCAGTTTCAGTCTGAGAATTGTATCCTTCTTCCTCAACTTCATCAACACTAGTCTCCTTGGAATACTCTATTATATTGGCCTTTGCATAATTAATCATCTCTCCGTCAATATTCTCATCCTTAGGGCATTCTGATTTAGCCTCAGCCACAGGATAAATTATAATATCCTTTGCGTTATCAATGTCCCTTTCAGCTACACCCACCTTCTTGCACCTTGTTTTCTCCATTTCCACATTGGCAGTCGCCTCTGCAACTGATTCCGAACCACTCACTTCACCTTTTTCATCAAATTTCCCCAGCTGGATTTTCTTTCTTCGATTTTCTGATAAGATTGTATGCGGTCTGCCTCGATTTCGGTAGCTCAGGAAATTCCTCTTCTTGAAGAAGGGATTCCTTTAGAATAGGCTCTACAGAAAGACCTGGGGGCTTCCAAACCGATTTACAAAGTGACACTAGGCTTTCTGCCTGAGCGTTTGATTTCTTTTTTTCCACTTTTCCGTCAATTCCTTCCATTCCTGCTGACGAAGTATCTGATTCCTCAAAATGTGGATGCGAAAATCCTCAAGAGTTAGTTTTGGAGATCTGTTGTATGGCATAAAGAGCATCCATATTTTTTTCGAGCGATTCTGTGAGAAGATTGGTTGGATAGTGTAACCTGACTCTGATCCCACTTGTAACTACCCATCTTTTTATTAGTAACCTGAATGAAGTGAAGGGGAAGATTGTAGAAGAAAGCTTGAGGAAGATACAGAGGAAAGTTCTAGGTGAAGGGTGATCAGATAGGAGAAGAGAGACCAGGGAAAGAGAATTCCAGAATATCCCATTTCATACCCCCGGTCAGATTACAATACTTGTATTTATACTAGTGTACTCTTTACAACGAGTGCCCGCTTTCTAAACGGTAACTTACAAAAGTGCTAACTTAACATAAATCGTTAAATGACAACACACAGGAGTGCCACAATTATAACTTTCTGCAGTTCACATCATCTCTTCTCCTTATCCTGTAGTCAGTTTTTTTTCCCTTGCTCTAGTGCTCTTCTTCTTCTTGTTCTTCCAAACTCTTCAGTGGATGGCTGCCTTCTTCAGGGGGGATGTTACAATTTCATGCTTCCAATTACATAATTAACCTATTAATTGAACCAAATTGAATTGAAATCACAAAACCCGAATTAGGGTTCTTCGGACACTTCTTGAATTCGAACAATTTATGCAATTAAATCTCAAATTGAATCCAAATCCGTGATAATTCAACATCAAGAACATGAATTAAACACGCCCTAGCTCTGATACCAATATTTGGATTCAAGGCTTGATTTCGAAAATTTTCGAAAATTTCCAAATCCGAACCAATTATGAAATCAAGACCAAATACAACGTGTATTCATGTTCTTGAGTAAGGGTTTAGCGAACCTACCTCGATTTCGCTAGAAATCCGAAACACCCGTGAGAATTCGAGCAAGAACTCGTGTAGAACCGGTCGCGGAAAACCCCAAACCAGAGGTCCTCTACCGTGAGCACTCCCTGAAGAGCTGAAGCGCGGCTACTAGACCACTGCAGTTTTCCCGGCGACAACGGCGCACGGAACGGATGACACCGATCGGGAAGTTTCTCTCGAGAAGTTATGGGAAGAAGACGGAAACTGTTGACCACCACGTGAAATCTCATTTCACGTCTTATATCTATAAGTCATTGGGCCTAATGGCCCAATTTGATTGATTCATGTTGGGCTCGAATTAAAATTCGAGCCCATTTTTCATCTTCCGCTCGCTGGGTTAGATTAAATCTAGCCCAGCTGCCATAAATTGAGTCAGTCCCACCAAGGCTCAATTCCTTCTCGTATCCGGGTTATTGAATTAATTAATCCTAATTTATTCATCTCGACCCAATCTTGATCCATTCGTAAAATTAATTATGTCCCATATAAATAATTCTTTGTGCTTCAGTTCGTCAAATGGAGCGACCCAATAAGATTCATATCTAAATCGATAATAAATTAATCTCATTAATTTATAAATCATAAGCGGCATCTAGCAATGCATTATGATCCGA
>JAOWBN010234030.1:0-12429 GCA_028565015.1 Pinguicula moranensis
CAATGAATCTCGTCTCTAGTTCCAAAGTTTTACTTCAAGAATTGAAGGATGATGGTTTTGATTCTCTTTTTCTATCAACAATTTTGGTTTGTGAGCGCAACGATATTGATATGCCAGTTATGAGTGGTTTGTTTAAGGATACCGAGGGGCATGTTACATGCATCACATTTGAGAACCACTACCGAGTTGAAATATTTTATGGTGCAATAGATTGTCAAATGAAGGAGATCAATCATAGATTTGATGATGTAACTGTGAAACTTTTTAAGCTCAATACTGCTTTGGACCCAAAAGACATGTTTAAATCATTTCAGATTGAGCATATTCGTCGTATTGCTGAAACATTTTATCCTAATGTTTTTGGTAAACAAGACTTGCACTATTTGAGAACTCAGCTGCAACATTGCAAGGTTGACGTGCTTTTTCATGAGCGCTTTCAGGGTTTATCACATATTTCTGAATTATGCAGGACATTGACAAAGACAAAGAAGACGCATGACTACCATTTGGTTGACAAATTGATTCACCTTGTTTGTAGAGCGTGCATTTTCAGCTATGAAGCGTGTCAAAAATGTTCTTCGTAATAAATTGAAAAATAAATATACTTTAGATTTGTTGGTTCTTTATATTGAGCGAGAGTTATCTATTGCTATTGATTCTAATTCTGCTATCGATGAATTTTACGGAAAAAACGATCGTCGGGAGCAAAATATTTAGATATTTTTTTGTAGTACTTTATATATATATATACTAAAAGTTAACTTCATAATATATTAAACTGTTTTAACTTTTATTTTATTTTTCGTTGTTTGAACTGTTAAAACTATTTGTTTTATTAATATTGATAAGGTAAATTATTTTTTCATTCTCACCAATCTGAAAAAAAAAATGCATTGCACCCCTTAAAAAAATATTTTCACCCCTAAAATTTGTTTTATGCACCCCAAAAAAATTACATAAAATAATTTAAGTCAACCCTAAAAAAAATCTCAGATCCGCCCTTGATAGGGCCTATAATGCGGCCCATGGCATCAACATGTTTTTTTATATAGAAATTTAATTTTTATAAGAATTTTTTTATATTTATTCAACAAAATAATCAAAGTTTTTAAATTGAAGATTGTTGTAAACTAGAAGATCTGCAGAGAAGTAAAAGAGAAAAGATTAGAATGATCGTGAAAGTATAGGTTGCGCACATAGTAATCATGGTGGAAAAAAAACTAGATACACAAAGTCTTGGATGACGTATCCAATCTGTGATCGTCATGCCCACTAGAGGTCTTTCAAAAGCAGTGAACCAATTCCATAATTGAACCTTGATTTTCTCAGCAAGTCTTCAACATCAAAAGTACTATCACGAAAACGAACATCATTTCTGGCATTCCATAGATTCCAAGTAATACAGTGCCATATTGTTTTCAATAGCTCACGTCCACGTCTCATTATAGCCATGCCCATATGGGCTGCAAATTGTTCCACTGGATCCGCATGCCCAATATACGTATAGCCCATCCAGTGATATATTTATGACCATAAGGCATATGATAAGCTACACGTAAATAACACATACGATGTACTATCCAACTCCCCATGACAGAAGCTACATAATCGCATATCTACTGAGCACTGCACACCACGGTAGACAAGATTATCTATCGTAACAAGACGAGACTGTAGTAAACGCCAGCAGAAAGCCATAACTCTGAAAGGTGATCGCTTGGCCCAAATCGAAGCAAGCATAGGCTGTGGAGCAGAAACAAGTCCCAATAAGCGACGCTGTACACGGTAACATGATCGCACGGAATACAATTCTATAGGGACATATATCCATTGTCAGTCGTCTCCTCCTGACTGAGGAAAGTGACCAATCATCATAGCCTCGATCTCCTGTACCCAGACCTCCACATGAGGTCGAAGAGGTCTACGCCACGTCCATATCAACCGCCAGTCCTCCACATCTCGAATCCATTTGTTCGAAATAAGAATATGTTGGTCAGATGCCAAAGGATATAGTCTAGGAAAATGTCCTGCAAGAGAGCCCCCATCCAACCAGTCATCCTCCCAAAACCGAGTCTGATCACCACTCATTAACTTTCATTTCACACCCTCCACAAACCAAGGTGATGCACATATAATGGAATGCACATCCTTCCACCATCGCAAATGTCCATCCCGCACGGATAAATCAGACCAAACCCCCTCTCCCCTCCGAATATATTTATGTACAACGATATCTCGCCATTGACCAATTTCCCCATTTCGTAACCCCCATCCCCACTTAGCCAACAAAACAATATTAAACAACCCAAGGTCAAGAAAACCCAGACCTCCACATTCTTTACTTTTACACATGTTCTCCCAACTAATCCAGGTAATACCTCGAGATGATCTGGTATATGTTTTCCAACGAAATGAAGTGCAAATTTGGATCATCTCCTTAATGAAAGACTTCGGTGCCTTATATAGGGAAAAATAATATACAGGCATGCTGCATAACACACTTTTAATCAAAGTCACCTTACCTCCAAAATTGAGAAACTGATTTTCCCATGAAGCTGTCTTTTTACGCATTGCAAGAATAAGGGGTCGCCGGGAACGCACATAATACGGATTACAACCCACTGGGATCCCTTGAACATTTTGAAGATTCCCTGGGTCGAAGAACAACGTATCATCTTAATCTATTTTCCAGAAGCTTTGATAAAAATTTGTAAGAACTGCCAACCAAGGAGATAGGCCGGAAATGATTCACTTCTATTGGGGAAAGGATTTTTGCAGGCAATACTATAAATGTAGAATTTATTGCTCTGCATAAATTACCAGAATAATAAAAGTCCTTCAAAAAAACAATATAGTCGTCTTTCATCACCTCCCAATGAGTCTGAAGGAAATGAAAGTTAACTCCATCAGGACCCGGACTGATCGTGACAGAACAATACATCAAAGTAGCATATATCTCATCATCACTAATTATTATCCTCAATAGATAATGTACGCTCACAAGGTAACATGATATACGGTCTATCCAAAAATGGCTCAGCAAAATGTTTTTAGAAATGCTATAAAATACCTCGCTTCACACCCACAACATCATCTTTTCATATTCCATCAAAGAACAATCCATGAATCTCGTTTCGAAATTGACGATTATGTATCCGAGCATGAAAATATCGAGTATTACCATCCCCTTCCCAAATCCAATAAGATCTAGATTTCTGAAAGAGAATGGTTGCCTTACGATTCTGTGTTATCTGTAAATCCACCAAAGCCACTTTCATGTCATTAATTTCGTCAACTAATAATGCACGTGTCTCCCCTATTTGATCAAATATGCATATTTTTTTGGATATGCCTTCAAGGACACGGTCAGTCATACCAAATACATCATGATTCCAAACCTTAAGGGCCAACCTCAAAGCTTTTAAACGATAATGCAGAATATAAGACTTACTTTCTTTGAATCGCATATTCTTCCAAGTATCCTCTACAAAAAATCGAATGCCTGGGTGAGAATCCCAAGCATCCAAAGTTCTGAACATCTTTGTCCCCCAATTAACTGTATGTGTCATCAACATAATAGGATGATGATCTGAAATGCATCTATCGAAAGCAATCTCCTTCATATCTGGTCATAAAGAAACGCAGCTATCTGAGAGGAGGAACCGGTCGAGTCGACTCACACTAGTCCCTCTCCCATATAGCCAAGTATATAAAAATCGCTGCAGAGGAAGATCAATCAAAGCATTATCAAGAATAAAATCATTAAATTCGACTGTGTCCACCAATGGAAGACCATGATAATTAAGTCGCTCCGAGGTAGATCTGACAGAATTGAAATCACCAACGACACAAATAGCACCAGAGTTAACTTCATGTATCATGCTCGAAAGATATAAACGCAAAGCACGTTTAGCAGAAGGAACATATGGAAAATATACAGTAATCACCAATAGCTTAGCCTGTGTTGCTGTCCAAATTCCTTCAACTGCAAGTATATTCGTGGAAGAGCGAATAGTTGAAGCCACAAATATATCTCCATTCCATATAGATAAAAGACCACCTGCCTGTCCATCAGGTGGACTCTCCGCCCACTGAAACCCATGCCCACTCCAAAGTTTGCTCATAATCAACCGATTAGCACAATTTGTCTTGGTCTCTTGTAAACATAAAATATCAACAGAATTAGAATATGCAAGTTTCTTAATCGCGCATACCCGGCCTAGGGCTCCAAGACCTCGAACATTTATTGACATAATCTTCATTTATCAACAGTATAGACACAGTCACTACCTCCTCAGGTGCCTCCATCTCCACATCTCTTCTCTCCATGTCAACCAATCGAGAGACCATAGTATCATCAGGTAACTCACTAATCACTCCAATAGTCTTCTCCATCTCCCAAGTCCTCGCAGCCTCATCCACGATTTTAGTTGATCGCCGGGTAGAGCCAATACATTTTCCTTGTACAAAATCAGCAATGTCCTCCATATGTGATGGAGGTCCAAATAGATGTGCATCAAATAGTACAACCTCCAATTTTCCTGGCAAGACTCGCATATCAATTTTTTTTTCTCGAGCATCATAAGGTTTTTGAGCACGGTGTGCCTTGTACGATTTATTAGTTTTCTTCTTGCGAGACTCCTTTGCACCCACGTCATCAATAAGCCTTGCTTCAAAACGTTTTACCATATCAGCTGGTGAAAGTTGTTGAAGTCCATCCATCGATTGGAGTTTATCAGACGGGAATTGCCCATCATCGAGCGATATTGGCACTACTACAGCTACGTGGTCAAGCAGGCTTCAGTCATCTTCATTTTCATTCGTGCACGACGCGGACGGTTGATCGAACGCTAGCCTACTATCGTCGCACGACGGCCGAGTGCCATCAGGCGGTCGCTCGCCCAACTTCGTTTCACTGTCCAGCATCACTCCACTAGACTTTGAATTACTTTCAATCACATATGCATCAATCACCATTTTGCCAAACGGTACGTGCACCGTTTCAACCCCCTCTACACCACTTACCACTGGAACTGCAACCTCCTCACCATGAATCACCTTCGCTCCATCCTTCTTGACACCCCCAACCAACTCACCATTCACACGCACCATACTCCCACCAACCGGCGTCCGAGCAACCTCCCACCTACGACTCACTCCCCTTTCCTCAACAACACCAATCAAAAATCACTCATCCTTCAGCTCCACCTTGACGCTTTCATTTATAACACTCGAGTTTGCTACCCATAAAAGCATACAAGCACGATGCATCATGATGTAGTCCTCCGTAGATTTATCCACACATGAACTCGCCAAACGACTTTGCCAGGTTCTTGAAGAACTCTGGGTACCAACAATGCAGTGGCGTACCTCTGCAACGACACGTCTCGTGTCCCATTGGACCCTCCATGGCGCCATGGTCGCACACCTGATAGATCAATACAATCGGCCAAATGAGGTTCCTCCTGAAGCCGAATCTGCAACATGTCGTAGGGTAGGAGACAAGCACTTCTCCCCCTTCCATCACAATAACTTTACCATCAAAAAACTCATTCTGCTGCAGATTTGTAACAATTGCAGAAGGTGTCTTCAATGGTCGTGCAAGAATACAATATTCAAGCCATTTCGAGGCCGATGCATCCATGTTGAACTTGACTACACGCTGCTTCTTCACCATCGCCGAAGATAATGTTGTGTAGGATGTTGTTGCTGGAACGCTTACGTGCGTGAATGCATCTCCCGAACCAGCAGAGAAGACCTGTGCATCCTGATCATGTAAATGACGAACTACCAGCTTGTATGATCTGATCCAGCAGCCAGAAAGTTGTTGCTCAAATGCCAAGATATCCCCCACAGGATCATACCGTACAAACCCATAACACCTCCTGTGTGGCGATTGATTTCGAGGAATTAAAGTGTCTCGCACAACACCGAATGCTGAGAAAACACGACGCGACTCCCACGCCGTGCACGCCGGTTGTATGATTAGGAATAATTTGCTAGATACAATTTTAATTCCAAGTATGCTTATGTGAATTAGGAATTAAGTTTATAAGAGAATGAGTTTCCAACAAATAAAATTAATCGTGCTCGTTTATGGGTTGTCTAGTACTGTTTTTTAAGAGAGACCTTTGTGATCCCACCAGAAATCTTGGCTCTTAACGAGGAACGACAGCACTGTCTATGAAACTGGTCCACGATATGGACCTTGAGTTCCGACCAGCTACCTAGGTGCTTGATGAATCGATTAAGGATCACCTTTGAACTAATTCAGATTTTTTTGATAGTTTAAAAAAAATCCTTTAACTATGTGTTAAAATAAAAACGAATTGTTATACGTTAATAATTTATTCGTACCAATTATTTTGGCTAAAATAAATTAAAATTAAATTAAAAATGCTCTACAGTAAAAACAACTGAATTATTACAATTAACAATTACATGTGCCTTAGTTTCCAACAATGGCATAGCTCCTGAATCTGTTAAATGGCATGCTATACTTGGTCAAATTGGCCAAGATAGGTTAAAAAAAACTTGCTAAGTGTGGTCTTTTAAACCAACTCATTAAGGTTAAGTTGTCTGTGTGTTAACCTTACTTAACTGACAAGGTTAGCAAGAAGCTTTTCGGTAAGGCTTCCGAGCCTCAAGTCCATTGGATTTAACCTATTCCGACATTTACGAGCCCATGAGAGTAAAAGCACACCATGAGACTTCTTATTTTATCACCTTCATAGACGACTACTCGTGTTTCAAAAATGTGTATCTGTTATATCATCATCACGAAGCACTTGATGCGTTCAAACACTACGTGGCAGAAGTAGAGAACCAGTTGGACAGAAGAGTTAAGATTATTCGGACCGACCACGGTCGCAAATACATTTCTGATTTGTTCAAAGGATATTGTGATGAAGAGGGCATAGTAAGGCAACTTACCATTCCTTATACCCCACAGCAAAATGGTATTACAAAACGTAGGAATCATACCCTGCTTGATATGGTTAAGTCTATTATAGTGCAAGCCAACCTATCCATTAACTTTTAGGGAGATGCGTTGCTCACGGCAACATACATTCTCAATAGAGTATCAAGAGTGTGCCCACCACTCTATATGAGTTATAGAATGGAAGGAAGCCAATCTTGGACCACATGTGACCATGGGGTTCCGCAAGCTATGTGCACAACCCAACCCATCAACATGGAAAACTTGGTCCAAGAGCAACCAAGAAGATGTTTATTCGATACCCTGAACATTCAAAATGATATGCAATATTCGGTGAACGCCTAAATGGGGACATGACAGAAATCGACAGTTGCAATGTTGAATTGCTAGAGGATCATTTCCCAACTATCGGAGAAATAAAACAGGATGATCAGTTGTATGAGTTGTAACAAGACTCGTCACTATCTCTTGGTGTGAGGGAGAATATGTTTCACCAAACCACCCAGAATAGTGTAATCCCACATATTCGAGGTGGGAACTTACCACATGATGGCCAACATGAAAGAGAGGTAAGTTCTCAAAATTCCATGCCTAGAAACGAGATCAGTTCTCAAAATCTAGGCAATGACGATATGATAACTAGCCCCACGAATATTAGGGTTAGTGAGAGCGACCCTTCTTACAACGTCAACCCCACGAGCCAAAGGGCTAGTGGAAGCATACTCTCAACCAGGCAAGTAGAAGATCATGTTATCTGAAGGAGTGAATGCGGAATAATTCCTCGACGATGCTTTCAAATCGAGGAAAACATATTCTTCTGTGCTCATTTGGAAGTAGAAGAGCCAACATCTTATCAAAAGGTTATGGACTCACCCGATATAGAAAAATGGCTAAGTGCCATGAAGGATGAAATGGACTCGATGCAAACAAATGAGGTTTGGGAACTTGTTGATCCACCACATTGCCGAAAACCGTTGGTGAGAATTTAACTCTATTCGCCTACTTCTGGCCCTGGTTGCCCATTTGGATCTTGAGCTATTCCAAATGAACATAAAGACTACCATCCTCAATGGAACACTTGAGGAAGAGATCTACATTGATCAACTTGTTGGGTTCGTCTCAACAGGTCAAGATGACAAGGTATATCATCTTAAAAGATCTATATATACTTAAATAGTCTTTCAGATTGTGTTACTACAGATTTCATGAGGTCATTACTTCGTATGACTTCACCATGATAGATGAAAATCACTGTGTGTATATCCTAAAGACAAAAGAAGGATTCATGTTTCTCTCTTTATATGTCGATGACATATTACTGGCTGGAAACAACATGGGAATGACCAACGCCACCAAACAGTGGCTATCCTCCGTCTTTGAGACGAAGGATATGGGTGAAGCTAGGTATGTCATAGGTGGAGAAATATGCAGAAATCGTTCTAAAAGAATGTTAGGTTTGTCCCAGTAGGCATATATAAACAAAATCTTAGAGCGATTCAGGATGCATTACTCTAAACTCATTGACACCCCTGTTGATAAGGGTTTGGCACTAAACCTCGATCAATACCACAAAAAAACAGATAAGGAAAATGAAGAAATGAGCATTGTTCCCTATGCAAGTGCCATAGAGAGTTTGATGTACGACATGTTATGTACACAGTTGGACATCTACATTGCGGTTGGGTTGGTGAACCGTTACCAAAGCAACCTGGGGCTTGGTCATTGGCAAACAGTCAAGAGAATCTTTCATTACCTTCATGAAACGGCGGATCTAGTTCTATGTTATCAAGGGGGAGACCTGCATCTAAAGGGGTTTACGAATGCCGATTGGGGAGGTGATTTGGATTTATTCTAATTCATCCTCTAGATATGTCTCCATCCTTGGTGGATGAGCATTGAGCCATATTTTGGTGCAGCAATAACCAAGGTTGCATCGTTTTATCAACTATGGAAGCAGAATATGTCGCATGCAACGTAGCAGTGCAAGAGGCACTTTATCATAAAAGTTTTCTACAGTACCTTGATTTGATTTCGAGGCTTGATGATCCTGTAGAATGAACTATGACAATACTGCAGCAATTCAGTTTGCTAAGGATCCAAAATTCCATAGAAAGCCAAAACACATCCGAGAAATGTTATCATTTTGTTCGAGACGCTGTCAACAAAGCGGAAATAAATATCAAGTATATTCCTACTGACAGAATGATCGCTGATCCAATGACCAAACCTATTCATAGATATGTGTTTAAAGCTCATGTCATGAGTCTAGGATTACGTAAAATTTGATCACATCTCGTAAATGATAAGGACATATTTTGTAACAATTGATTATGAAATGAAATTGACGTTTTATTTTATTTGAGCACTCTCGTGATGCAATCAATTAATAAGGCACAATATATCTCACAAAAAAATATTAATGATTGGCCATATCACAAGGGAAATCGCCTTTATACTTGTGTAGCATGAAGAATAAGACTGGTAAATATTCTGGACAGTCGCTTCAGTAGGTCTGAAATAAGATTCTAAGTGAATCGAATGCGAAATATCTGGGGGTTTCACATTAAAGCTTTAAAGCTGAATATAGAGGATAAAGACTAAGAGGATTTATCAACGGCTACGATTCGCATGGGATAAGTAAGCGGTATGCCCACCTCAGTGAGAGTTATGCCATGACACACATATCATACTATGTGTGCTACAGAACGACCATTGTGAAAATGACAAAAGAATCCCGTGATTATTATTGTCCGATCACATGGACATACATTTGTCCACTTAGATGTTACTCTTTGACTTAGAGCTATAGCTTGAAGTTAAGGCTTGATTATGCTACTTTAGTATGTCATCCAAGGGTTAGAATCTATATAATCCAGTGGACCATGCTAAGAAAGCAGTTGAGTTGATACGGATGGTCATTAGTGTTTGAGGAATAATTTGTTTAGTTTCACCATATTTGTCATGGCAGTACATTTTGTATAGCTTAAAGGGATAAGTAGCTATCGGTGACGCGAAGAGGATTTGGGATATCGTCGCTTTAAAAGTATCATGTTAGCTAGATAATAACTTAATATGACACTACTTGTTACTTTATAGTCGCATGACTCATTTCTCCTATGAAGCGTCGGGAAATTTTGCAAAATGTATTTTATAATATGGTTTATGTAGGCGAGTGGAAATTGTTATACGAACTATGTAAATAAGACTAATAGAATTGATTAAGGTAATTATTTGTTTATTACCTAATATTAAGAATTATGGGTCAGTTATGTAATTATACGTTAATTACTAAATTCTAGACCCTCTATATAAATAGGGCGTTTAATACGCCTATTGAATCACTCCAATTTTCTTATTCTCATTTGTTCAGACCTAGAAACATATATATAGTTTCTCTCGAATTGTTGAATTATCATCTGCGGGCAGAGATCTGAGTACGTGAATTACAAGGAAACTCTAGTAGACTCCTGATTCGTATTCGTGATATAATCAACTAAAACATTACAGTTCTGTACGCTTTCACATTAAATGTATGATTCGTTCGTATTTAGTTTAACTATTAGATCCGTTCTAATTAGATCTACAACATCAATCAAACCCCCAAATTTTCGTATTGTAAAACCCTAAACCCTCTGAAAACCCACTTTCTCAACCTACTGTCATTCCATTGTTGCTCGCATCAACCTCAGCAACCCATTAAAGAACTTTACGTTCCACTCAAACCCAGATCAGAACCTTCAGCTTCGAAGTTTCGTGTTGAAAAGGACTTTTGGATGTACTTGCTTTGTCCACAACAAAAATTCAACTTGGACTAAACTTGATGACAAAACCATTCGATACATCTTTCTGGGTTATTAATCCATTTTTATCCCATTATCGCCATTTTTATTACACAATGAATATTACTTTTCTAAAAAATATTCCTTATTTTTCAGATACTTTCACCTTCCAACCAACACCTCATCTTCAGACGTAGAGGTCCTCCCTCGCCCAGTTCCAATATTTGATGCCTCTTCTATCCGAGTGAATCCATCTTCCCCTCAGGCGCTACCTCTTCAAACCTACGCTCGGCACCCGCACGCTGCTGCACCCAGCCAAAGTCTTCGTCGGAACAGGGGCCACGAATTACTTTTGTACAAATACAATCATACTGTTCTAATGTAAGTCCTTTTTATATCCATATTATTTTAATATAGGTCCTTTTCATTATCCTACAATATTGAGGAAAGTATCTCAAAGAATGAGCTTACAATTACAATATTTCATAGTGTTCGTCCCAGAAGATTGAATCAATTACATTACAATGCCCAACTACAACTATCTTCAGTGATTTGCGAGCGGAACCTTTTTCATTTTCCATCAGCTTTGTCTCCTGCAAAAAAACAATCAACAGACGTTTAGCTTTTGTGTGGTAAAAAAGAAAGAGAAACAAAAAGAGAGTAACCTTATTCCAGTAAACTGACGATCCTAGGCGGAACATAGATGGTAATGTGCTGTAATAATCTCTACTACCGGAGAGCTTGTCAAGAAGTTCATTTTTCTCCTGAGTTTGAGTGCCCTGGAAGTTGGAAACATGCAAGTCAGAATACGCAAATGATCAGGAGATACGGAATGAAATAATATGTCGACTAAGTAAACTGGTGATAGAAAAGATCTAAAATGAGTAAGAACCTTCAAGCAGCTCTGAGCATCAGTTTTGCTCATTCCGGTTTTCACGAGCATCCAGAAACAAGTGTTGTACTGGTTGTTGATATGGCCTGATGATGTGGAGAGCGATGAGAATTCAGGAGCATAAAAAACAAAAGACATTGTTGTTGTTTTTCTCCAGAAACCAAGAGCGAATTACAAAGCCTTAGCATAATCTGAGTCCATTCACTTACAATCAACTTGTCTCCATGCTAGATAATCGCGTACAACTTCCGAGGATGGGTAGCAAATGGCACGGGCATCAAAATATGGAGGGTTTTTCATGTTTTTGTATGGGAAAAATTCTTTCCACTTTACTGTAAACATAGCAGAGAACAAAGATACAATGGCAGAAACTATGTCACTGCAAAATAATGAAAATATTGACCAGAAGTCAGTTACTGGTGTAAAAAGAATATTTCAATAGAATTCTACAATGTGCAACTCTGCCTCGCCAACTGCAGAATCTAACAGCACAAGCCTATGCATACATAAGCTACAGTTCTCTAGATAATTTAAGTCTATGTAATTTGCTTTTTTGCTTGTGGAGATAGATAATCAGACAGATCCAGCATGAACTGCTAGAGACGATTAATGGAACTAAAACATACCTGGCATGCCTTTCATAAAGCTGACTCTCCTTCTTTACAACGAAGCTGAAAGTACCAAGTAACATGTCAAATGCACAAAGAAGTTATGAAAGTCATAATATGAGAAAACAGATCTTCTACCTGTACTCATCGCTAACTCCATAAGCAAAAACAATATCTTTAAATTCTTCCAGTATCCCGGCTGCACATGAA
>JAOWBN010234041.1:0-24266 GCA_028565015.1 Pinguicula moranensis
AATACATTTAACACATGAATGTTTATTTGGGCCTCCCTTTTAAATTTTAATAAATAAAAAATATTCTTTGCCCAGAGCTTTAAGAAAATAAAACACAATTTATTTTCTAATGACTTAATTTGACAATTTTGCCAATTGACAGGCTTGGCCAAACAAACTCGGCCCAATAATGCTTTAAAACTATAAAGCCCAGCCCATAAGAAAAGACCCAGACATTTTTTTAATATGTCTCATATGGACCGCATAAAACGGAGCCCAAAAATAGGCCCATTTTTATTTTATTTTAATATGCAGCCCAATAATCCGCCCCAACCCATTCAATTAATAAGCCCAGTCCAATAAATCAACTATAAAACGCTGATTTTTCCGGAAGAGTGTCATTTGAACGCATCCGAGAGAAAAAATTCTCTCTCGACTCATCCGACCGCTAGCCGTCGAAAACTCCATTTCTGCGACGTCCGCCCGGTGCTCTCTTCACCGGTTTTCGTCATTCCCCCGCAGTGTCCCGCCATCTTCTCGCCGTTAGCCCAAATGATGAGGTAAACCTCGTTCTCCGCCCCATTTTTTTCTTCCAGAACATATTCTCCGGACAGATCCGGTGATCTCGCGGCTAAACCATCGCGATTCGACGATCAACAGCCTCAGGTTGTGGTGTGTGGCTCACACGCGCCGCCCCGAGGTCGTTTTATATAGCCGAATCTTGTATTTTCGGCCAAAATCTGTAGATTTGGGCGAAAATAGGCGGTGGAGAACGGGTAACGCGCTCAAAAGCGCGGCGGTTGGTTGTGCGTGACACACGCGCGCTGCCTTACAACTTTTTGATGGGTTAAAACGACGGGTCGACGACGGACGTGCGGCCAAGGCGACGGATCCGGGCAAAAAAATGACGAAAAATGCACCGATCCGATGCAGCGCGTGTTCCGGCAGCGCATCACGCGCACAATAAGCGCCATTACGGAGCGGTGCGTGACAGACATGTGCCGACGTGAGCGACGGCCGGCGGTGTCGGAAGCGGCGAATGGCGGCTGCCGGGACTTTATCGGCAGTTCGGAAATCGATTATGAAAATCGATATAAAATACCAAAAATTAAAACAAGTACCAGAATTATAACAGATTGACTATAATCGAGCAAATCAACTATAATCCAAACCGGAACTCGCTCCGATACCACTGTAATTCAATATACATAACGGATCTAATATTGAATAGAACGGTAACAAATACAGTAAATGTTACCTATTGCGGAAGTGTGATAACTGGATCGAGTATCCGGAACGAGGCTACCAGAGTTTCGTTAAATTCTCACGAATCAAGTCTTAGCCTCTCGGGTGGCTAGGCAGACTGAGAATTCCGTATAGTTTCTCGTAATCGCTTATTTTTCGTCTATCCCAAATGAATAGGCACGTAGCCTATTTATAAGCGTAAGAATAGTATTGCACAGTATCTAAATAGTACTTTTACTATTTAAGAAATAAATTTGTAATTTGATTGAACCAACTCTAATTTCCAACATTTTTCAAGAAATTTTAACTCTCTTTGAACGGTTTTGCAAATTATAAATACATTACTGATTTACTAATAAGTTGTTTTTAGTCAACTTAAACAACTAGATTAAACAGTAATCCATCAGAATCCGCTCTCTGTAGTCTGTTAGGTAACCCAACCCTTAGTGCATGGAAATGGTTCTTGTTCATATGATATAAATGTCTTTCACAAGTATAGAACTTGAATTATCAGCAAGCTAGAAGTGCTATCTCCATCAATATTGCTTGGCTACTCTAATCTATCTCTATATATAGATAATGCAAGAGTCCATCTTCATCCCACAATCCCAAAGTGGTACGTTTTCTTGTCAAAGTACAGCAATGGGGAACTTTTCCGCCACAGCAACCAAGCTCATCTTCCTCCTCTCAATCATCTTCGTACATGTTAGCTGCAGCCCACCTGAAGATCCCATTAAGTGCACCGGAGCAGCGAAAAACACAATCTGCACAATCACAAATTCAATCGGTGTATTCCCCGACCGATCCATCTGCAGTGCCAGAGTCGCAGTGTATCCCAAGTCCGAGGAGGAGCTCATATTGGCCGTGGCGAACGCAACGGCGGCGAACAAAAAGATCAAAGTCGGGACTCGCTACTCCCACAGCATTCCCAAGCTAGCTTGCCCAGACGGCAAGGTTAGAAATTTAATAGAACTAGAATTTATGCATAATATTGAGGGATGGAGCCATGACAAAAATTATTTTGCTAATAGAGCAAATTTTAGGGGCTACAATGTTTTCTATATATTATCATTAAAATTGATTTATATTTCTTTCTTCTAATTCGCAATGGAATAATTATTTCACTACAGGATGGAGTGCTGTTAAGTACGAACTTTTTGAACCATACGATTGAGGTGAATGCCGCAGCCATGACTTTGACCGTTGAAAGTGGAGTGACACTGAGTCAGCTCATTGCCACTGCTGCCAAGGCAAACATGGCGCTTCCGTATGCACCGTATTGGCAAGGTTTGACAGTCGGCGGGATGATGGCCACAGGTGCACACGGAAGCTCATTGTTTGGAATTGGCAGCCAAGTTCATGATTATGTGATCAAGCTTCGAATTGTTTCTCCGGGTGTGGCCGAGGAAGGCTATGTGAAGGTTAGGGATCTGGAAATTGGGAATCCGGAACTGGATGCAGCAAAAGTGTCGCTTGGAGTTCTAGGAGTTATTACACAGGTAACTTCTTCTAGAAGATGGTTTTCGGATACCATGATCATTCATGAAAAAATCTTATTACTAGTAAGGCTTTGTTTAGCATCAACTTATTAGGGATATTACCAAGTTATTTTATCTTATTTGATAAGAATAAGACAATTTGACCAAATAAGACTGTTTGGTGTATACCCATCTAATTCATGAATTTTATTAACAGTTATCATTTTATTAGTGCGATTTACTAAACATAACCTAAAAGTTAATTTCTATTTATTTTCTGAGATGCTATTTTTAGAAATGTTGGATTTTTTTGGCAGGTTACTTTCCAATTACAACCTTTGTTCAAGCGTTCTTTGACCTATTTCACCAAAGATGATTCGGATTTTGGGGACACCGCAGTAACTTTTGGCAGGCAAAACGAGTTTGCTGATTTTACATGGTATCCTAGTCAAAAACTCGTTGTTTACCGCCGTGATAATCGTGTTCCTATAAATACTACTGGAGATGGAGTCTATGATTTTATAGGATTTCGATCCACTGCTACACTTGCTGTATCAGCTATCAGAACTACAGGTTTGGAAATCTTTCACCAGTCAATGTGTAGATACCACGCTAGTTCATTAAAGTTTTACTGATGGTTATTATTTCCACAGAGGATTTGCAAGAATCCCTTGGAGATGCAAAGGGGAAGTGCCGTAGTGGAAATTTAGCGTCGACTTCATTAAGAGCATTGGCTTATGGATTAACATCGGACGGTAACACTGTAAAACTGTAAAACCTACATAAATAACCACCTTCTGCTTCATAGATTCATCCCTTCTAACCTAATTACTTCTTCAATCCAATCCCAGGCATTTTGTTCAAGGGCTATCCAGTGGTGGGATACCATAATCGTCTCCAATCATCCGGATCTTGCCTCAACAGCCGAGAAAACAACTTACTCACAGCTTGTCCATGGGATCCTCGCATCAACGGCTTCTTCTTCCACCAGACGACATTCAGCATCGCTCTGCCCAGGGTCAAGAGTTTCATCCAAGATCTACAGGAATTGGTCCGATTACAGCCCGACGCCCTCTGCGGATTGGACTCCTACAGTGGGATTCTCATGCGATACGTCACCATTTCGTCCGCCTATTTGGGGAAGGAAGAAGACGCACTCGATTTCGATCTCACGTATTACCGCAGCAAGGATCATCTGAAGCCGAGATTGTTCGAGGATGTATTGGAAGAAATCGAACAGATGGCGGTGTTCAAGTACGGAGCGCTGCCGCACTGGGGGAAGAATCGGAATGTGGCGTTCATCGGCGCGATTGATAAGTTCAAGAATCGGGAGAAGTTTCTGGATGTGAAGAAATCGTACGATCCCATGGGATTGTTTTCGAGTGAATGGACTGATCAGATCCTTGGTTTGAAAGGAGGATTGGGGAATCTGACGACTGCGGGATGTGCTCTTGAAGGGATGTGCATCTGTCGTGAAGATGCGCAATGTGCGCCAACGAAGGGATACTTTTGCCGGCAGGGAAGAGTGTATACAGAAGCGAGGGTTTGCCGGAAAGGGGCTTAGGAGTTAGGAGATTGCTAGTTAAAGAAACGTGAAATAAGAAAAACCCGAAAATGCAGGGAATTACTTGTATTGCTAATTGGGCCTCTTAAATGTTTCGGCTGAAGAGAAAATGGTTCTTTTGAATTTCACATTGGGTTTTACAATTTTTGTGGTCTGAAAAAAGTTTTTATTTTAGAATTGCTATTTGGGCCTTCATATGTTTCTTCGTGGGATCACTATTATTTCTACACTCCACTTCACTTAATTTGATCGGTATAAGTTCATATTTGATTGAGATTTTAAGATATTTTTTACATACCCCTTTTAAGCTTGCAGTTGTCATAGATTGTGATTTTTTAGGAATATTGAGATAACAAAGGAAATTTTATAACAGTAATTTAATCAAGAACTGGATGATGTTTACGAAAGAATCTCAAATCGATTTTATTTTATTATAAAACTATCAGGTAATAGCGATTTACCTAATAGGATTTTACCCCATTGCTCTCACAATATGCATTTCTGCAACACGAGAGTTGTCCCAGTGGTGAATCGGCTAGAATCTTAGGTCTTGCCTAAAGATCCAGAGATCGAACCCTACTGGTAACGCAAGCCTCATGACCACGATCACGGCCCCTCTCCGGAGGAACTGTTGGCCCGAGAAGTACCCGATCATGTGGGGGATCAAAGCCATTGGCCCTAGGGATTAGTCGGGACGTCACCTAAGATGGTCCCGGATACCCTTGATTACCTAAAAAAAAATATGCATTTCAGCTCGTTGTGATTTGAAAAGGTAGCGCAATGACATTCATCTATTTATGGCAAAAATGCTCATAATTAAATAATAATAAAATAAATAAAATACGACATAACAATATAAAAATATAATATAATAAGTAAAGTAAATAAAATAAAATAAAAATTAATGAAATAAAATAAATAAAACAAAAAAGCAAAATTAAAATATAAATTTTATAAAATAAAAATGAAATGAATTAAAATAAAAGTAAACAAAGTAAAGATAAATAATAAAAAACAAATAATAAAATACAATGAAGTAAAATTAAATTAAAAACAAATAAATTAAAGTATAAAATAAAATGATGGAATCTAGAATTATGTCTAAACTCAATGCCACGCAAAGACGAGTATTAGTATTGAATCAACATCAATTCAACATATAACCCGAAGATGATAGTCATATCTTGATGAATGTACATGATATATCTATAATGATCTTTGAGATATTCCTCAGCTCTGTTCTAACCTCCTATTTATAGGCGAACAACTTCATGATTATTTTCATACTTTCCTCTATGTGGCAAGTGAACAAATTGTGGTTTGTGTGGCAGCATCGAAATAGAGATAGGATACATATCTTATCACCTTGGTGGCTCTTTACAACTTGGATTTCCCGTGCCAAATTCCTTGTTTTAAAAATATGGGCTTGAAGGACTTGGATTTTTTTAAAGAACTTTTTAGGTTGGGTTTAAAAAAAGGTCTGAAAAAAATCGTTTGGGATAGAATATATGTAGTTAGTAGGCATTTACTCCCTCTACTATGCATGATACACAACTGATTACATTGTACTTTTAAAAGGGACAACTTACCTTGTGGTACTTTTGAAAGGTCAACTATCCCCAGATGGTATCACACAAGCCCTAGTGCGACTAGAACTTTAGTTTATTCGTTGAAAAGTTGATTTTACACTTTGGGACTTTATTACCTATTTATCAAAGTACAATGTGATAAGTCAACTCTTTTAAAAGTACATGGACAAGTTGTCTAATAACTAAAGTCAAGATGTTAAGTTAGCTATTCATAGTTGATTTTTTGTAGTCATTGGTGGCTTTGATGGTGGCATTTAATAATATATTGTTCGGGTTTGAGCTTTAAAAATAGATTTGATAGTAGGTCGGTCCAAGCGACCCCCCGCTATAGCCCATACTAGCTCACTCCTTATCCGTACTTGAACCAGCCTATGTTGAAATTTGAAACAAAAAGTGGTAATTTCATAAAACACCCAAATTCGAGTCTACCAATTGTATTTTTCGTCACTGTTAATGTTTTTTGGTTATCCAGTGATATCCGATTAATTGTCGACTAGTCCACAGGAATTCGTACCAATCGACTCTCCGATACGAATCAGGCCAACCGCTGACCAAGCAAGCCCAATCATAAAACGGGAGTCTGGCCCATCGAGTGCTCGTCACTGTTAATGTTGATTCAATGTTTATTAATTTTGATATTATTACAAAGTTTTTTTTTCTTGATTTGATAATTAATCATGTTTTGATTTCACCCAATTTTGAAAGAAAACTTTTCTTTTCAAATTAGAAAAGTTGGATGGATACTTGACAACGACAGCCTGTGTCAAAATTTGCACTGGGCCAGGTAGTTATTAATATGAATGAAATATAAATATAAATATAACAATATTTTTTTGTTGAAAGCATTATAGAAGATAGTGAATTAAAAATTGGGCATTAAAGTTCTTGCATGCCCAATTTGCCGGAGTGCATTGTAAAAGTCTACACTTCCAACAACCTTGGTTAGAATGTTAGCAAGTTGATCTTCGGATGGTACGTAAGGCAGTTGAATTTGCCTTAGTGATTTTTCTTTAATAAAATGTCGATCTTCAATATGTTTCATTTGTCGTGCTACACTGAATTATGTGGGATAGATACAACTGCACGATATTCAAAAAATAGTTTGATCGGCTCAGAATGTAGGAATCCAAGTTCCTCGAGTAACTTCTTGATCCATAATATCTCGCATATGTCGTGTGCAACTCCCCTGAATTCTGCTTCACCACAAGCTAGTTCAACCACCTTTTACTTTTTACTTCTCCAAGTGGCAAAGTTGCCTCTAATAAACATGAAATAGCTGGAGGTCGATCATCAATGTAATAGATTCCCTGCAAAATCAACATCAATAAACCCTTTTTTGCGACAATGACCACTTTTGGGAAATAAAAATTCATGAGATGGGCATGATTTGTGTCACTGCTGCCATATGATCATCACTATGGTTGTGCATAAACTAGCTCACAACACTCAAAATATAGGCTATATAGGGCCTGGTATGAGCAAGATAAACAATTTCCCTATTGCACGATGATATTGACCTTTGTCAATTGGTACTTGATCGGGATAAATTCCCAACCGATGGTTCTGAGGCATAGGGGTATCCACAGGTTTGTAATCTAGCAATCCATCATCTGTCAGTAGATCAAGTATGTATTGCTTTTGTGTGAGAAGAATTCCTAGCTTTGATCGAGCTACCTCATGCCCAGGAAATATTTGAGTCCTCCAAGGTTATTCAACTCGAATTCTTTACTCAGCTGAACTTGAAGAAGAGAAATCTCAGACTCATAATCTCCAGTGATTATGATATCATGAACCTACATAATAAGAACTATAATAAGCCCATCTAAGTGCTTTAGGAATAGAGTATGGTCTAAGTGACTTTGGAAGAATCCATATTGTTTCATTGTGCTGAAACCAAGCACGTGGAGATTGCTTCAACCCATACAAGGCCTTTTGGAGCTTACGCCATATCACTCGGACCTAACTGTACGATATATCAAGATGGTTGGTCTAGGTAGACTTCTTCTAGCTCATCATGCTAGAACACATTTTTTCATCGAATTGATGTAGTGGCCAATCATGATTTGCAACTAATAAGAGAAGGACATGAATAGTATTCAATTTCGTAATAGGAGAGAATGTCTTCTCACAATCAATCCCATATGGTCAGTTGCCTCAGTATCGAGATACCGGTTTGTATCAATGGGAGGTGCAGTGGTTGTTGCAGCTTGTCAACGACCCTCAAATTGATAACTATGGTCATGACGATGGTAACAAACAAGGGCATCATGACCAAATTTTCCACATATGGCACTCAATTTTGTGGAATTGCCACCAGAGCGATTGAGTTGCAGGATTGCATTCGGATTGACGTCCACGCCCTCGTCCCCATCCAACATCATTTGAATTGTTGGGATGGATATTCTAGTGCAGTGTGCCGCAATGTACTGTGTTTGCTGATGTTGGGAACTGCAAGGTGGTGTTATGTTCTATCCTGAGCTCATGAGTCACAAGGTGAGCATACAAATCCGTCAAAGAAATCAATTCTTCGCACTGCTATCACTGTGACAAGGGACTCGAAATCGCTAAACCAGCCAATATGTATGAGATGATTTCTTCATCTTGTAACGGTGATCCAATGTAGGCCATTGTGTCAGGAAGACTTTTTATCTTGTTGTACTAGTCTGTAACCGACATGTACTTCTTTTGTGTGCTTGACAGCTGCATCTGCATGATGCGTCCTCGTGAGCGGGACATGAAACTGTGTTCTAAGGTAATCCAAACATCAGCTGCATTATTGTGGAAGATCACTTGGCCAAGCCCTTGCTCAGTCAAGGATGACAATAGTGTGATCAGGACCAATTGATCATGTTGATGCCAAATAGCAAGGCTGGATTTTCTGCAAGTGTGGTTTGTTCACCATGGTTGCAGGAATGTACTTCGCTGGAGCACATATAGATCCGTCAACACAACCCAACAACTATTGGCTTCGGAGGTATGAGACAAGCTGTGCTTTCCATATCAGAAAGTTGTCCCTTTTTAGACAGACATTTTCATAACATGGGAAAAAGATGGTATGGGCAAGATGTTTGTGTGCCCACTAGATGAGGAGGTGGAGATAGTAGAAGAGGAGGTGGATTTTGAAGATATTTTGGTGTGTTTTTGATCGGTTGGCTCTGATACCGTATAAAAAAAATTGTATCTCTGTTTTCTCATCTTTAGCTATGGGAGATGCAATGTATTTATAGACAATTAAAAGTACCTAATCTACTGGAAATAAGGAAAATATTATGTTCCTATTCCAATGCCATTCATCCTATTCTCACGTTGTAACTTGTTCCAACATGGACTCTATCATTAGCCGTAATTTTTTTCTAACAGAGAACGTCTTTAGGGTGGTATATGTATTGCAATTTAAGCAACTAATATATTTTTGTGTATTCTGTCTTGTAGGTGCTAGAGTGAGCTTGTACTATCTTGCTATTTGGATGCAAGATTGTTTTTTTTATAAGCCAAACATTGAATAAAAGAAGTATTTACAATTTCTTACTAGGGGGTAAGAACAGATAAAAGAGAAACAGGAGAAAAGACTAAAAAGTAAAAAATAGTCTGAGGTCTCGGTTTGAAAGACTAGGGTCTAGAAAACCATCATACACAACAAGTGCTAGATACATCGATCAGGAATCATGCTTGTGGGTAACATGGACTAGAGGTGAGCAAAATTGATCCCTTGACTGTCAGCTATGCATGCTGCCATCCAAAAATGACTACAAGTGTTTTCACCTTTCTAAAGACCAAACTCGGCCTGTATACTATATAGTATAAGTCAATGAGATTGCTTTAAATTTCCTATAAGCAAAGACTTAGAGGATATTCAATCATTGATCTCAACCATCAACTATGTAGGACGTCATAGGACTTCAGGTGTCTTTACTGTAGTAGATAGCAAGGCTCGGCCTGTTAGCCTTATAGCATCATAGCCGTGTTAATTTTTGCCCCTCTCATGTTTATTGTTACTGCTAATTGTCTTCTTCCAATATAATAAACATTGTTGCCATCCCACCTAACCTGTACCATCATGCAATCAAAAGATAATATCCAAGTACAAGTAAAAGAAGGCAGTGGTGACATGATCCATGTTCCCAATGTGTTGCCTCAATTTGTATATCCTGACATGATGACAATAAAGAACCAATCTGTGGCTACAGTTCAATGGAAGGATAAACTAAATCTCATGTCCTTGTTTGAAATGCTGCAGTAGTTCCCTCACCACCATTGAGTCATCGGCTTCGGCTAATGTTTGTGCCTGAAATATGGAACATGCTTCGGTGCACTTGATGGATCAACCACGAGCTAGCACCTCAGATGGGATCACTTGCTCAGATCATGGATAGTGGTTGGATCATGAAAGAATGTATCAGTGTGAACCTTCCCTGCACTTCATGGAGCAGCAGAGTCAACAACAATCACATGAGAAATAACTGTAAATGAAGTCAGTAACCTATTCAGAAAGCCATACAAATCAGGGGGTTAAACAACCAATCCGACAAAGAATAAGGAAATAAGCTTATCCCTCTCAAAGCTTTGGTCCATTGCCACGTTTGACATCGGATTTTGTGTAGCAGTCGAGATGTGTTAACGTCCTCGGCCAAGAAGTGGAGTCTGTTTCTACTTCTCCAGATTGCCCAAGCATTAGCAAGCCAGATAGAGGACACGGCTCCTTTATTTACTCCAGTTGGTTTGAGATTGGTGAAGCTCTAAAGTGAAAGGCCCTGATCTGTACCTTCCAGTAACATGCTACTGCTGATATCCAACCAGGCTTTTATTTGATCCATACCTTAGTAGTAAGTATACAGGAATTTAAAAGGTGATCAGTGGTTTCCTCTGCAGATTGACAATAAGTCCAGCTTAAGTTCTGGTTAGCTGGAATGATTCTCCTTAACTGTAGGACAACTTTGGTTGGGATGATATCCTATAACATCTTCCACACGAAAATACTGACTTTTTTAGGGACAAATTGATTCCAGACCTACTGCTTGAGATGCCCTTACAACTCAATGAAAGCAGGTTGATTATACGAGCAGATTTTTTTATATGCTTCTTTAGCAATGTATAGCCCATCCGTGTTGCCTGTGAAACTGTGCCTGCTTACTCTTTGAGCTGAAGGGAACCAGTCCTGCAGGTGTGCTAGCATATGCTGGTAGTCCGTAGGTTCATTACCCCTTAGATTCCTTCTCCATGTCCATTCCCAAATCCATCTGTCACCATCCCATCTACCTGATTGACCAATTGTGGCTTCTTTGTTTACTGCAGCAATATATAGTCGAGGGTACCTCTCTGCTAGGGTCATTGCACTGCACCATTTATCATTCCAGAACAAGGTACCTTCTCCATTACCAACTTTGATAGTGCACATCTCAGTGAACCAAGGTGCAGACAATACATTTTGCAGCCCTTTCCACCACTTAGAGGCGTATCTTCTTGATCTTCTCCTATGACTGGGGGCTGGGATTGGTTGCTTAAGTTCATGTTGCATGCCTAATACTAGTCTACCCCTTTCTGCATATTTAGAACTGATGACTTTATATGCATGAGTGGATCCTTCTTGTAATAGGCGTTCACCCCATTTACCTAACAATGACAAGTTGATAGCCTGAGAATATTTAACTCCCAAACCTCCTTGAGAAGTAGGTGCTTGGACTTTATTCCAGGACACCCAGTGTACTTTCTTCCTCTCTAGATTCTGACCCCATAAAAATCTCCTCATAGTCTTATGCATTTGTTTGATCACTGCTTGAGGAGCTTTGTAGAAGCTGAAAAAATGAGCAGGTATGCTGTTTAGGACATAATTGAGGAGGATCAGTTTACCTCCCTCAGATATGTATTTGTGTTCCCAACTGTGAAGTCTTTTTGAGATCCTATCTAAGACTGGTTTCCAAGTCTTACACTGTTGTGGATTAGCTCCTATGGGAATTCCAAGACAGTGAAAGGGTATAGAGCCAGGGGCAACCAATATAATCAGCCATTTCCTTATGAGTTTGCTCCAGAACATTTATCCCTGTCAAGTGTGTCTTTTTGTAGTTGATGTTCAGGCCAAAGATCACTTCAAAGTTAAGGAAGATGGCTCTGAGTATCCTAACTGTTTCCAATGTAGCCTGTCCAAAAACTATGGTGTCATCTGCAAATTGCAAGTGAGAAATACGCACTTTTCCTTGCCAATGTACAGAGGTTTCAGCAATTCCATGGCCACTGCGTTTTTGATCATCCTGGACAACCCCTTAGCAGCTATAAGAAACAACAAGGGGGAGAGTGGATATCCTTGCCTTAGACCTCTTGTAGGATAGAATTTGGATGTGGGGCTGCCATTGATCAAGACTGAAGATGAAGCAGATTCTAATAAGGCCCTGATCCACCATATCCAGCAGGATGGCAGCCCCATGCTGGTCATTACTCCGAATAAGTAGCTCCAGTTTAAGGTGTCAAACGCCTTTCCAAAGTCTATTTTGAAGATCAGGGCCCGACCATTCAACTTCTTAGTCTCATCCACAACTTTATTTGCCACCATAACCCCCTCTACTAATCTCCTTCCCCTCATGAAGCCCATCTACTGTGAAGAAATCAGGTCAGACAAGACTGTTCCGAGCCTAATAGATAGGACTTTGGTTAAACATTTTGGCATTGCACCTCCAATGGTTCTTTCCCCTTAGAAATAAGGATGATGTGAGCAGAGTTGGTTCCTTTAGCCAGAGGGCAGTTCCTGTAGAATTCAGAAAACAACAAACAAATATCAGATTTTATTAAGTGATGGAAGTGCTTAATGAAAAGAAAGTTAAAACCATCCGGTCCTGGACTTTTGTTGCTGCTACATTTAGAGATGGCATCCAATATTTTTGCCTCTTCAAAAGGGGCTTACAGAAATCTATGTTGAGCTGTAGATATATTTGTAAAGATTAAGTCGGAAAGCTTTGGTCTAACATGGATAGTTTCAGTATATCATTCTGTGAAGTGTTTCTTAAAGCATTCCTTCACTTCTCCAGGATCATCAAGCCACCGGTCTCCTTCCCAGATGCCATTGATTAATGTTCTGTGCCTGATGCTGTTGATAATTTTATGAAAAAAGAAAGAATTTGCATCCCCTTGCTTCAACCATGTAATTCTAGATTTCTAGTATTTGGTGCTTGTTAGTGCATTATTGACTATGAAGAGGCGCTCTGTGAGGGACAGAATAAGATCATTGCTCAAATCATCTTCCTCCTGTCCGGATGCACATTGTTCAACTTCCAGGATTAGACTGTCCAGTTTTTGTCTAATTACAATCTTCTCAAGGCTTAAATCTCTAGGGGCCTGCTTGTTCCAGATTTTGATGCATGTCTTGATTGCTTTGAACTTTTCTTTGATTTTGAAACTAGCATAACCTTACAGAGCCGTAGTGTACCATAAGTGTGTAACCAAATCATTATAAGACTTATCCTGCAACCAGAAGTTCAAAACCTGCATTGGCTTTGGCCCCCAGTTCTGGTTTTTATTAGCAAGATGAACTAGAATGTGGTATGAGTCCTCTTTAGCTAGACTTGATTGTATCCACTGAATCTACGAGTCCCTAAGCCACTGCTTGTTCACCAGAAATCTGTCAAGATGGCTCATAGCTTTTAGGGAGGGTAAATACCAAGTAAACATTCTTCATGTCATCTGGAGATCATATAATTCCATCTTAGTGATAAACTCTCTAAAGTGGCGCATCTCCTAAGAGTTAGAATGGAGAGTTGTGCATTTTCTTTCCCATGGTTCTAAGATTGCATTGAATTCCTCCATGAGGCACCATTTCTCCTGTTCCTTTCCCAGTTTACACTCATTAAGTTCATGCCATTGCAATTGTTTCAATGACCTGTCATTTGGTCCGCAGATATTGACCATATTAGAGACTCTCCCTTCATCTTTCCAACAACCAGCTGCACCCAGGAAACTTTCCCCATCAAAAATTCTTTGTTTATGGAATTGATTAGAGTTCCAGATGTCGATTAGCCCACTTGATTGACCCCTTGCTCCCTTAAATATCCAATCAAAGTTGGCATCATACCAAAGAAATTCACCGAATCTTCTATCTACTTGCTCCCTTTTTGTCTCTTGTAGACTCACAAAATTAGGCCTCTATTTTTCAATGAGCTGACGAAGTCCATCTCTCCTTCCTTGAGCAAACAATCCCCTGACATTATAAGTTAGTAATTTCATACTGACCCGGATGCGCCTTTGTTCAATGACTTTAATACCAGCTTCTGAGTTATGTTTGTTAATAGGTTTTTGGCTTCAATAGGGCATAGATCATAAGAGATACCCAGCTTTTTCCCAATGTCCATGACGAGGTCCACTTCATTGTTTGGCAGTGGAGGGCTAACTGATGTTTACACCGTAAGCTGATCAAGCCAATCATCTAGTACAACCAGATTATTAGTTCTCATTGGATCATTGTCCTGCCTGGTTTGGCTCCTTGTTTTAGGTCTTGAACTTCTTAGTTTTGCACCCCCTTTCGAAGTGGGGCTTTTAGGCACGGGGACCACTCTTGATAGAGGGGGGAAATCCTCATTTTGTGGTGCCTTAATATTTATTTCTTGCTGACTAGTTGCTATTACAATATCAGTACCCTCTTCTTGGGGTAGGATATTAGCTAGTGGATTATCCTGATCCTCAACATCTTCTAGAGCCCTCTTGGATTCACTTGCACCATGTTCATTCTCTGTAACCACCATGTTCATCATAGAGTCTATAAGTTGTGTAGACTCAGCTGCTACAAGTGATTTCTCCTTTGTGAGACTGTCTTCAATCTGCTTACGAGGATTAGAGTTGTGCTGGATGAGATCTTTGAGTACCTCACTATTAGAGACTCGCTGTGGATCTATAACTTATATAGGTTCCAATTCTCCTTGTAGCAAAGGCTCAGGTTGGCCTAACGATGTCTCTGCTACCCTGTCATGTGTCTCTGCTACCTTGTCATGTGCCACCTCATAGTCATCTAATCTAGGAGTATCCTTACTAGTTGTGTTTAACTCAGAAAAGGGACAAAGGCCACCAGCTAAGCCCCCCGGGCAGCCATGCTGGAGAGGCATGTGGAAGATCCCTTCTCATTTGTTCACCAGGTGGTGACAATTGAGGGTTAGGGGCTAAATTTCCTTCCAAAAGTTTGTCATTTAGTCCCTCTAAGGTATCAAAAGACGATCCCAATGAGGCTATGGAGTCATCATCATCATCCGTTGGAGGAAGCAGATCATCAGACCATTTACGAGGTAATGGTAAAGCCTCTTTGATATACAGTTTATGGACTGTTCCATCAAGCAATATCCCAAGGTCTTGCTTGAGTCTTGATCTTAATGGTATCTGAATCATTAGATATGCCACTTCCAGATCTTGTTTGAGCGGCGTGGTGTCTGGGATCCTTACCAGCTTCCCCAGCCAGCTACCTACATCAGTTAAGCTAGCTACAGACCATGTTGTCAAAGGCAAGCCATACACCTCGGCCAGACACAAGCGGTTGGTTTTGGCATATCAGTAGTCTACGATTTTATGTCATGGACCCAATTGGATAACCACAGTTGATCATTTAGCAACAAGTTACCAATATCCAGGGGTTCACTCTCCCATAAGAGAATTAATCCATCACTAAGCGGACTAGCCAACATGTTCATATAACCAGCTGCCTTCAAAGCCATTTGAAACTCACCAAGTCCCTTAATGTTTGTGAGTCTCCCCATATAGCTGCTTTTTAACCATTCGTATTTGCAGCTATTCAGAGCTAGAAGATTCTTAGCCGAGGAAGATTCAGGCTTGTCATTAGCATCAGACATACCTTGAAGTAGCTTACTCACCCATATGCCTTTAGGCTGAGGCAGGGTCACCTCCCTTTGCGCATTCTGTAGAGTCTGGAGTTTTTTTTTCTCATAGCTGCTCTTTTGATTCCTTTGCTTAGGGTAGTGAGCTTGGTTTGCCTGAATCCTGAAGGAACCAAACCATGTATTATTTAGCTTGAGTAGCAACAGATCAATATCATCTACCTCAGTGTACTCCACAAAGCCAAATGGCAATCCCCTATTATTTAGCTTGCGGGCGATTGATATCTCCATAATCAAACCTTGCCGCTTCAGCGCGCTATGGAGACGGTCCGCATCACATCCCTTAGGGAAGTTCGTGATATAGAAGCTGATTGAACCCTCCTTACTCTATGATATACGTGGTCCAAGTCTCTCATGAACTGACACCGGGTTCTGCGGAGGCAACTGAGTTTGAGCTTAGAAAATAGGATAAGACTCGTATAACGGTGCTTTCCCTGCCTTAATGACAGCGCGCCTAAGGAGATTTATCTGTCTTGATGGCAAACGCCATTCTGCCATGATGGTGGTGAAAGTGATGTGAAATGGAGGTGAATGTAAATGGTTGCCCAGGTGCGTGAGGCAACCCGGGGAGGAGGAGGGGGTTGCGAAGGACAGAACCTAGTCACCGGTGCTCACCGTGGCCGATTGCATAGTGTTGTCGGAGGTACTGTTCATGCAATCTCTCAAGCAGGAAGAGCGGGATCACTATTCATGGGTTCTCCCCTAGCGTTGATCTCACACACTTTGTTGTTTTGAAATGAAGTCCAATTGATAGAAGATTTCGAAATTGAGGAAAGAATTTCTTGGATAAGGAAGTTTGCTTACAAACAATTATCCAAAGAGTCCTTTTCCTTATCCAAACTCCTTTAGATAGTGTTATTTACTTCCTAGATAAAGTCCAAACTCATTTAGATAGAGTTATTTACTTCCTAGATGAAGTTATTTGTTTCCTAATAATTATCTACAAGTTGTAGAGTAGTATTAGGAGTAAAAAATGTGTCCTTCACCTATACATAAGGGGCACGAGTTTTGTAAGTTTTTAAGAAGTTTTATGTTTTTATGTATTGTGAGAATTGCATTTTCTCTTTTAGTTTTAAACCTTCTTCGACTTATTTTTCTATTCGAGTCAAGGGCATCGTTTCTTCAAAGAACTTATCATTGATTATTGGTTGATTCAAATTATCTTCAAGGGATCATTTGGTAGCGTTCTCGTTACAAAAATCATGACTTCTCGTTGGTTGACACTAGTTGTCTTCAGACGAAAGCACAACAAATTCGTCCATTGATCGTGTGCTTGAATCATAGAATTGGGTGTGGGGTTTTGGCACAAGTTTAGAAAAAATTCATATCATATGAAGTGATCCTATGTACGAGCTACAAGATCAGATCCTTGAACGTGGCGAATGAAAATGTTCCACGCCCAAGATGCATTTGGTGGGTAGCATGGCGAATCCAACAAGGAGTCCTAACTCGACAATGAATCTTATTCCAACGAAGAGTCCTAGCTCGACAAGGAGTTCTAACTCGATAAGGAATCCTATTCCAATAAGGATTCCAAACTCAACAAAGAATCTTATTCCAACGAGGAGTTCTAATTCGATAAGGAATCCTATTCCAACAAGAAGTCCTAATGGAACAAAGAGGTCCTCCCAAGTTGGACTCTTCCGTTTCGAGGAATCCAGCAATAGTTGGACTCTGCCAACCAAAGAAGTCTCATCCGGGAGAAGAAAACATGGAACACATGTAGGAACAAGGGGGAGGTCATGGCCCCCACCGAGAGAGTGGTCGAATGAGAGTCCTACTTATTATTTATTCTTATTTTAAAAAATCTAGCCAATATAAAGTTTAGTTTGTTTGGATATACTTAAATCAAGTTTAGATAGAATTTAGTTTGATTTGGGTATTCTTAAAATTAGATAAGATAGAATTTTGGCTAATTAGATAGAGTTTGAAGTTTTAATAACTTTAGAATTTGAATCCTGGATCTAATTTATTTCCTTGCCTATAAAAGTCTTGTAAATTTTGAATTTTAATACGTTCTCTTTTAATAAATTTTGTGAGATTGTATTCTGCTTTGGTTTTCAATCATTTTTGACTTATCATGGTTTTCGAGTCAAGTGGCGTCGGTTTTTCTTCAAAAACTTTTCATTGATTCTTGGTTGGTACGATTGTTACCTTTAGGAGGTTACTTTTAACGTGTATTTTGCTGGTTGAATACAAATTATTCTTCAGGCATTAGAAACAAAAAATCGTCCAAAGTCAATTTTTTTGAATCACCGAATTGGGTATGGTATTTTGCCACAAGTTTAGCAAAGATTCATATAAGCTGTCATCGCTCTACTACCTGGAATTGGCGCTACGGTTGGATATGGAACTACCGCTGCCGAAAACGGAATTTGATCAATATCTCAATTTGGGGATTTCTCTCTTGGATTATATACTAATAAGCTAATTGGCGCTAGTCCTTTTTTATTTGTGCCTGGATCACAGCGCTGGCCAACCCAATCCTTTATTTCTCATGGATTTCAGTTTGGCCGTTCACTTAATGGGCCATTAACTGTTGCAGGCCTAACTGGTTGACAACCCAATTACAACAACCATTTATTTGGTGGACAATCCACCAATAACAACATGCCTTCAGGAGGTCAACTCACTTCTCTGGCGTAGGCAAATTTTGGTGGTTATTTTTCCCGGACCCCCTGCTGTACTTGTTCACCAATTTGGTCAATCTGCTGGAAATAACATGCAATTTGGACTGGTTCCAGCTAGAATTTATTGCCATCCTAGTGAACCACAGTTCCCATGGTTTCTTGGATCAACCTCTATTGGCCACCTCGCGTGGGTAGTTTTCCTGGACTTTCCCCAGTCACTTTCACTGGCCTTAACGGCTCTTCCGTCTCTGATTGGTACATGGATACTAGTGCCTCGGCCCCACATGACCACTTCTCCAGCAAATCTTGATTGGGGTGTTCCCTACACAGGTAAAGCCTGTGTTATTATTGGTAATAGCATACCATTGCCCATTACCCATGTCGGTACAGACTCTTTACCTTTACTCAATGTCCTTATCGCTCCTATACTCAATAAAAATCCACTATCCATTAACAAATTGACATCTGATTTCTCCCTCGCTATTACCCTTATTGATAAATGCCTAGTCATTCATAGGTCACATGAGATAGGTGGTGGTCAATGGCCAACGTGACGGAGGGCTATACGTATTGGACCGCAACATCCCAACTTTTGTCATTTCCCTTTCGACTTGTCAGCTTCAAAGCTCCATTGACTTATGGCATACTCCCCTAGGTCACACATCATCCACTATTGTGTTTTTGTTAGGTCATTAGGTTCGTATTTTGCTTACTACACCACTCCCTTCCCTTCATATTTTTTTCCTATGAAATAGTTAAGAGTCACCACTTACCTTTTGTACCAATTGAACATCGTCCTTCTAAGGCACTTGCTTTAATACACTCCGAACTTTGGGGACCCTCTCCTACTTTGTCTTTGCATGCTTATCGTTGTTATGTTATATTTATTGATGATTATTCACGTTTTACATGGTTCTATCCCTTGAAACAAAAATCTGACGTCTTTGACACCTTTATTCACTTTCATGCCTTTGCTAAAAAACAACACTCTACTACTATTCAAAAAATTTAAAGTGATGGTGGCATTGAAATCACTAATCATATAATTCAAAATCATCTTCGCACTCATGGCATTTATGATCTCATCTCCTATCCTTATACTCTTGCTCAAAATGGTCATGTTGAGAGAGAATACCGTCATCTCACTGAAATGTGACTAACCCTTCTCTTCCATTCCCATGTCCCTCTCTCCTATTGGGTTGACGCATTCAATACTGCGATCTACATCATCAACCGGTTGATATTACCTCTTCTAGCAGGCATTCTCATTTTGAATTACTTTATTAGGTTGTCATGTGTTTTATTGCCTACGTGGTTATACACCTCATAAATTGCTCCTCATAGTCTCCCATGTGCTTCCTTTGTTACAATTATAAAGGTTTTCGTTGTTTGAATCTCTCATCCTCTCGCCTCTATATATCTCGACATGCTTGTTTTGATGGGACTTGTTTTCCTTTTTTATAGTTACTCTCCTCTTCCATCTCTCACTGATCTTGATATTTCTGTCTTTCTCGAACAACTACTACAGTCCCATCCACCTCTAACTCCATCCCTAATTTCCACCCTTTCAAACTTCCTCACCTTGCTCCATATGCCCATTGCCCTATGCTCTGACCTCTTTACCATCGACCTCTCCTGAGACCCCTATCGTGCCTTCTCCCTCACTGGATATCCTCTCACCTCCTCCCAAACTACTACAAATCCACCTTTGGAATCCTCCTCCCTCCCTGACCCTTCCCTTATGACAAGTTCTCATCCCATGATCACTCGTGCCAAGGCTAGCGTGTTTTACCTTGTATTATAGTAGATTATTGTGATATGGTTCCATCTGGACTTCTCTCAACACTATTGACTTCCATCGATCCCCGTGGCTTCCGGTCTGCTGCCAAGCCCTGCTTGAATTTTTGCTATGAATGAAGAGGTTGCTGCACTTCACGACAATCAGACTTGGGAACAAGTCCCACGCCCTCCTCATGTGAATTTTGTTGGTTCCTAATAGGTGTTTTGAACAAAATATCTTCTCAATTGTTCTATGGAACGACTCAAGGCTCGTCTTGTTACTTTTGACTTTACTCAGATACCTGGTCTTAATTATTTTGACACTTTTAGCCCTGTTGTCAAGGCTACCACTGTCGGCACTGTATTATCTCTCACTGTTTCTCGCGGTTAGTCTCTTTGATCGTTAGATGCCAAGAATGTCTTTCTAAATGATATTATACATGAAGATGTTTACATGGATCAGCTCCTTGGTTATGTCACTCCATTGTATCCCGATCATGTAATGTATTCTCAAGAAGGCTCTCTATGGACTCAGGAAGGCTCCTCGTGCATGATTTGAATGTTTCAGCAACTTCCTCGACACTCTTTTTTTTTGATAGGTTCCTCGACACTCTTAGTTTTGCCTGCAGTTGTGCTGATACATCTCTATTTATCTTTGCTCGGGATTCAACAATCATTTACTTGCTCCTCTGTAGGGATGACATTATTGTCAATGGTACCGATGCTTCTCTTATGGATCGTTTTGTTCGTCGCCTTAATACTGAGTTTGCCTTCAGGGACCTTGGCTCTTTCACTTATTTGCTTGGCCTTGAGGCTACCTTTACCGATAATGGTCTCTTCCTCAGTCAACTGAAATACTCATGACATTCTTGCTCGTGCACAACTTCTGGGCAGCCGACCTATCAGTACCCCTTGATGGTTTCACAGTATTTTTCATCTAATTGTGATCCTTTAGCTGATCCGACTATGTATCTCTCAATCATCGGCTCTTTTCAATACCTTACTATTACCTGACCAAATTTAGCTCATGATATAAACTCTGTTAGTCAGTATATGCACGCTTCCACTAAGCTTCATCTTCAAGCCATCAAGAGGATTCTTTGCTATGTAAAGGGTACTCTCCGATGGGTCTTCACTTTACTCCTTCCTCGGATCCTTGTTCTATCACTGCCTACTCCGATGCTGATTGGGCAGACTGTCCGGATACTTGCAGATCTACCATTGGTTTTACCATCTTTCTTGCTGACAACTTGATCTATTGGACGCAAAGAAGCAACCCACTATCTCCCGTTCCAGTTGTGATTTTGAGTACCGTGCTCGCGCTACTGCTGATGCGAAGATACTATGGCTGATGCATTTACTACATGATCATCGTGTTTCATTGCCTCATCTTCTAGTACTTCTTTGTGACAACCTGAATGTCGTCTTCTTCAGTACCAATCTCGTTACTCACAAGCACGCCAAACATGTGGAACTGGACTATCACTTCATTCGTGAGCAGGTTCTTGCAGGCATTCTTTGCACGCAATTTATCCCGTCACAATTTTAGATTGTTGATCTCTTCACCAAGAGTCTATCTCGTGCAATGTTTGAGTTCTTCTATTCCAAGCTTTACGTGGTCTTCAATCTCATGTTCAGCTTGCGGGGTACTACTGAAATGGCAGCAACCATTGTTGACTCTCAGTCTGCTACCATCCCATCACCAGCTGGATCCCCTACGATGACTTCGACCATGTTGCCAGACGAAGAGTTGCAATCCCTGCAATCGGCAATAGTCTCAACTTTAGCCAACATGTATCTTCATTACATGTATCTACATCTATGCTCATGTGTAAATAGCACCAATGAATGTATGAAGAGCAAGCACGAAAATTACAATGAAAATTGTACGTTTTTTCTTCCCTGGTTTTCATTACTTTCACACAAACTCTATAGTCGAATCATCATCTTCAGGAACATTGGTGGTTTACATCAGCAGAATGCATAGAAGGTGTTGTAAAACAAAATCCCAACCCGAGTCAGTCTAGCTCGAATGAACATTGGCGGTTTACGTCAACAGAATGTATGATGCGGGCTGTACAGGAAGGAGGAAGCCGCAAACCCATTGCTTTATTCATTGTTGGTGTGTTGTGGATATATGGGCTGATTGTACAAATCTTTTGGGATTGTGATGGAGCAACCAAGGACATTAAGGGAGCATTTTGAACGACACTCATGAAAAATAAGGATGCTGCGACCATATGAACACAAAGGAACCAAGCAATTTTTTAAGATGGGCTGCAGAATTTCAAGGAGGTGGTGGAGGAGATAGAGGTAAGATTGTGGAATTTGGCTATATGGTTGAGAGCTAGTGGAGGGAGCCTGCGTTATGAATTGGTTATGAATTGTGCGGTTAATCTTTTTGAGCACCTAGGGTCATATGTATGGATTACTTTGGAGATCTTTGAGTTTTAATACAAGTCTTAAGCTGATTAAAAACACAAAAGAGCAATGCTGTTATATAGTGCTGGCTGGTTCATCCTCGGTAGAATTAAGAATATAATTGAATTAATAACGAAAAATTGTTGTTGACAGATCCGTCGTCTAATCTAATCCATCAATCCAAGCACCAAAGGCCGTGTTCAACATAATATGCCCATAAAACACTAACGAAAAGATTTAGAGTCGGAACTTGCAGTGAGTTAAAAAGGTGCCTGGTCTGGAATACATCTCAGTATTTAGAATTTCAGTTCAAGATTGGGAGAAGCCTAAAAGAAGATGATATGGAAAATTGTGATTATTAAAAGCAGCTTCAAGAT
This sequence comes from Pinguicula moranensis, assembly GCA_028565015.1. Taxonomy (NCBI): domain Eukaryota; kingdom Viridiplantae; phylum Streptophyta; class Magnoliopsida; order Lamiales; family Lentibulariaceae; genus Pinguicula; species Pinguicula moranensis. The sequence continues at coordinate 22,923 of JAOWBN010234041.1, forward strand.
CCAAACATGACATTTCACTGCAAAATACTTTATTCTGTAGCGGCATACAATCCATCTAGGAACCACACAAAACTGGGTTCATGACCATTTAATATGGCTCAACTGGTGCACGGAAGCTGGCTCCTGCATACACTGCTTCGGAACCAAGCTCCTCTTCGATTCTCAACAGCTGCAATCGACAAGCGTCATGTTAGATAAGTTTAGAAGATAGCTAGAACTAAAAACTAATGGATTTTGAGTAAGGAAAATGCAACAAAATAAATGCTTACCTGGTTGTATTTTGCCAAACGTTCTGATCTGCAAGGAGCTCCAGTCTTAATTTGACCCTGATAAATTTAGCCAAGCAACAGATGTGAGTTATACATGGTACACGAATGTTTTATTGGAAGCATACATGATACTTAAATTAAGGTTAGTAAAAATGAGATATTGAATGAGGATTACCGTTGACAATCCAACAGACAGATCGGCAATGAATGTGTCCTCCGTTTCCCCACTGAATTGAGAAAATACATGAATTATACAGCAAGAAAATTTTGATTATCCAGCAGAAACTGCTATGGTTTGCCAATCTATGTTCAACATCAAGTAGAGTAAATGCCTAAGATGATACCTGCGGTGGCTGGCCATTATTCCCCAACCAGCGCTCTTGGACATTCTCACAGCTTCAATACTCTCAGTCACAGATCCAATTTGGTTAACCTGGAGGGGAGAAGATAGAAGCGAAAAAAGAGAAATAAAAAGGGGGTTGAACTGCACCATTTTGGGTGCCAGAAGGCCAAGAACACATCCAATTCTTAGATCAAGGAAAAGCGCATAGAGATACCTTGAGAAGGAGAGCATTGCAAGACTTTTCGTTGATAGCCTTCTCAACTCTCTGCACAAGGAATTAACAGAAAGATGAGGAAAAGGCACGCCTTCAGACATAAAAGTTCTAACAAATCTTGAAAACCTCAACAGCAAAAACACTGCCAATTCTCAAATCAGTAGCTATAACCTTGGGATTAGTGACAAGGAGATCATCTCCAACAATTTGTACTTGAACACCAATTTCTCCAGTTAACTTAGCATAATGCTCCCAGTCATCCTGATCAAATGGGTCTTCAATTGATACAATGGGGTACTCAGTAACAAATGACTTATAGAGGTCCTTGAGTTGGTCACCAGAGATTTTTGCCTTCCCATTATTATTCTGCCAAGAGAGACAAGAAAGGAGTAAACACAGCAATTGCTGAGGGTGTTATTTAATATAGCCTAGTAACGTCACACCTCTTCCTTGAAATTCAAATCGTAACTCTTGTCTGACCCATAAAATTCAGATGCAGCAACATCCATACCAATAAC
>JAOWBN010234042.1:0-12429 GCA_028565015.1 Pinguicula moranensis
CCCAGGTGGGTATCGATCCCTGGACCTCACATTTGTGAAGTGTAGTTCTCACCACTTGAGCTACCAGGGCTTGATGCTCAAATAAATCAAATAAACCAAAATAAAAATAAGAAAGTTATTTTTTTTTTACCAGGCATTTATATTTGAAATTTTTATCTAAAGTTTTTTCACTTTCAAGATATCAAGTGGTCAGGAGCATGGTAGTCGCAATTTTGTGCATTATATTGATGTAAATACTTCGTATATATATAAATTTGGCCTTTCAAAAAAAAAAAAAATATCAAGTGAACCGGAACCATTTGAATAGAGAACCAATTTTGGCATGTGGTGGAACTAGGGGACTGATGGGCCCCAAATATTTGGAACACTTCCAATACGAAATGTTGATGATTTATTTCTTTTCTTCTTTCTCCTTATTTTTTTTTATTTCCACTTGAAATTTTGGCTCCATCTTTCATCTTGTGCCTTACGGGTATATAAGTAAGGACCGATCTAAAAAAAATAAAAAAAGGCAAAAAATATTAGAGGGACTAAATTTTTGTAGGGGATAAATAATTTTTTTAAGAGGTAGACAAAATAATTTATCTAATAAATAATCATAAAAAATTAATAATTTTATCAATTCAAACAATAATAATTTTACTAGTTCAAACATTTAGGCCCTGAATGAGCTTGGGCTTTGGTGTATTTTTTTTTAAAAAAAATGGCCCAATGGGCTTCAGAGGGCAAGTGTTTCGATTTTCACAATTTTAAATTTAATTTTTTATTTTTTAGAACCCGAAAGGGAATAGGCTTGGGTGTATTTTATAAAAAAATGGCCCAATGGGTCTCGGAGGGCAAGGGTTTCAATTTTTACTGTTTTAAATTTATTTTTTATTTTTATTTTTTTAGGACACCGATGGACATGTGCTTCAGTATATTTTTTGAAAAACAATAGTACAAAGGGGATTTAGGCCGGGCTAAGGTTCGGCTGGCCCCCCTCTTCCTTCGCCCTTGTACACATGTTGTGATCATAAAACATTATACCTACAGATATACATGTTCAGGCTTTAAATATTTTAGTTCTGGCTAATTTCAAATCTTGAATTTCCCTTGCAACTAACATTTGCTCCCCGCTGAAAGTATCTAATTTCATATAGGAATTAGATATTGCATTTATTAACCCATTTTTATCTCGGCATGTGCCAAGATGTTTGTTCATTCGGCTGTGCTCTGCTGTACTCAACTAAATTTAGCATAAATTAGTTTGGTACACAACCACAAAGGGGCATTTTTTATTCATTGCTTTCTTTCGTGTCAAATGTTTGTCTCATGTTGAGACAATTAGTTGTCTCCATTAGGACAGTTATCAAACGTGTAGGCATACGAAGAGGCAAATTCATGCAATGAATTAGTAGTTTACTGTGCATCAATTATTGAATAATTCATGCGCACACGTGCTAGGTAACATGTAGGCATAGGAAGAGGCAAAATTCAAATCGAAATATAATAAAAAAATCCATCGAGCAACTAACATTTTGGACAAATTAGACACAAACAAACGTGCGCGTGCAAATGGGCTATACACGATACGCATAGAAAAAACGTGCAACACGTTCGTCTGTCTCCAGGACAAACAACATATAGATGAGAATAGATATGGGCGGTTCGATTGCCGATTATCGAATCCCCGATTTTTTGCCGATTGCGAATTTTAAAAAATGAAAACATTAACTTAACCTTGAATATTCGATTTGGCCCAATCCAGTTTCCTCCGATTGGCGGTTCAGTTGACAGTTTTGGTTAGGCCGAATTTTGGACGATTTCATGACGGGTTTCACACGGTTGAAATACGGTTGAAACCTCTGGCGTAACCAATCTTTTTTGAATTTTTTAAAGAAAAAAATTGTTTTTTTTTTCATTTTTTTTAAGAAAACATTATTTTTCTTATATTTATAATATAAATCTATAAAAAAAAGTTTCAAAAATAAATAAACTTATATATAATAAACATATTAAAATAAAAATATATATTTTCTCAGAATCCATCCCCAAAACAAGATTTCCGGCGGATATCCATCCGGAAATCTCATTTTTTTTAATTTTTTTTTTACAAATTCGATGAATGTCACTCGGGAGTCGTGCGTGAACATTTTTTGGGATTTTTTTAAGATTTAAAATTTAGGGTTTTTAGTTTTATTTGGCCGAAAGTTCGCCTTACGTTCTCTGTTTCTCTATTTTTTTTAGATCTCGTTTTTCTTCTATTCTCTCTTATCGGCTTTGAGTCGTTTTCCCTCTCTCTTCTTCGAAAGTTTTTCGCTACTATTTTTTTTCTTCATTATTGTTTCTTCTTGGCCACATGCCTATTCTTGGATTCTATCACCTTCTATCCCTTTCTCTTCTCTCTTTATCACACTTTCTCTCTACTTTATTTTTTTTCTTTTGTTTTTGGCCGAAAATTCGCCAAATCTGCTGTTAGACGCTACCCTAAGATGAAGAAAGTGTGGAAGAAGGAGGCCTTTTCAATAGGATGAATTAGCCCTGGGCAACGGGTACGGAATTTCCGCGCCCGCATTCGCCAAATGCGCGTTCGCGCGGAATACGGTGCGGATGCGGATGAAAAATCGTGTTCCGCAAAGTTATGTGGATAGAAGATTTTTTGCATTACGGAATCCGGTGCGGATGCGGAATGTGGATAAAAGATTTTTTGCTTTACGGAATCCGCATCCACCAGCATAAATTTATTTTTATATATTTATTTTTATTTAAATACAAAATATATGCAGGCAGATTCCGCGGAGTTCTGCATCCGCCCGCGATTTTTATTTATTTTTTTATATATTTTTTTATAGGCATATATATTTACGCGGAATCCGTGGATTCCGCATCCGCCCGCTTGCGAAATTACGCGGAGCAAGAGGCTGCGGAAACTATTCATCGCGGGTGGATGCAAAACCAAAATATCGATTTCTCATCCTTTGCGGGCGGAATGCGGAATGGGTTGTTCCGGCTCCGCCCGCTCCGCTGCCCAAGGCTAGGATGAATAGAATATGGAAGAAGGTGGATGAAGAGAATGTTAAAGAAATTTTATCAGCTGAAAAATCGCTTGAAGAATATAAAAAAAATCTGTTGTTATTTTTATTTAGGCTTCTTGTATATCTTCCTTTTTGACATGTTATTGTTTTTTTTTTAAAAAGAAAACAAAAAAATGGGCAAGGACCGGGTCGTTCACTGCTGGGCCTGGGTTATTTTGTCCAATATTCACATGGATTTATCCATGTTTAGATTGTGTGGGGTTGGTGGGTGGGGTTGGAATGTTGGGGTGTTGGACCTAATATATTATACCTATATTTTAGTTAATTTGTGTTATTGGCCCAGTCCATTAAGTTTGGAATTGATAGTATAAATAAGTTGAATGTATTTTACTTCTCTCATTATGTAATAACGCGCAACTTTTTCTAAATAACTTTCTATCATCACAATTTTATCTAATTTCGATAGTTTTCTCAACACTATCTCCAAAACGACCATGGATTCTTTGAATCTCGTCAATCAGCATCTCTTCCACATTGATCTTCCATGTCACCAATGATTTGAGCTGATTTAAAATACTTGATCCCAGTCAACTCTTCCCAAGTTAGGAGTAGCCATGAGTACAAATTTAGTATTATTGAGCCAAGTCTCCAATGAGTTGCCGGTACAGGCGACGGTGACCTGTGATCCATTGACACTCGTTGCTAGCGCTAGAAGTGCCATATGATTCCATTTGGCTAGCTTGAATTTATTAACTTACTTATTTCCCCTGGATCTTAAAGTTAATCTCAGTATGCAGGTGAACATTGATGACGAACCTTATACTCTACACATCATGGAAGCAGACCAAAATACATCGTCATGGCAGGAAGACATATTTGATGCCTTTGAAACTGAGTCTACCAGGCTATCCGATGGCGATGATGCTTCAATTGATCACTCGGCTCATTTAGTGGAAGCCTGTCTGATTAATGATATTCAGCATGATCAATTGGAGAATGCAGGTCTATGTTCATTATCTTAACATATGGACCTGTTTGATACTCACCCGTGGCAACCTCCCAAGATCAGTTGGTGGCCGCAATCTCTAACTGGTAGCAAACCAAGGAACACACAAAAGTCACCGGGGGATCAGGGTGTGATTAGAGGAGACAAATATGGTGACCTTACACCCTTATACAGAGTAGACTCTAAATCAAATATAGAGCAGCCAGTGACAGTCCACACTCGTGATCTAGCCCTGGTCCCAGTCACTGCATGTGGTTCAGTAACTGAAGTACTGGAAGATGAACTACCTGTCTCAGCTAGTAAGAACCCCCCATCTACCATAAAGAGCTTAGTTGTGTTCAATCCTTCTACCCCAAATGAGGAGGTATCGAAAATATCTTCTGAGACATGTGATAAGCCACCGGATATTGGAGCGATTGAAGCTCTGATCCCCTGTGTAGAGTTCCCTCCTATTCAACATAGCCCCCCCTTTGTATTTAGTAAACCCCCGACGACAGTGAAAAGACCTAGAGGTCGGCCAAAAACTAATAGCCAAACTAGGCAGGAGCTGGATCCTACACGAGCTGCTAATCTTGTTACTTTGAATGAATGGTTAGCTAAACTTGCAGCTCAATCTTCGGTTAGTCCTCCTCTGCCTCTACCACCGGGAAGATTGGTTCATCCCATGCAATTTAAAGTTAACTCCATTATGTCTATTAGTTCTAAGATCGGTGTGGTATATGGTCCTAATCATGGTATGTTCCGTAACCTATTGGAGGAGATGACTGCTAATGCCCCACTGGCTTCAACCCCCCTCACAAGGGGCAAGAAAAAGTTGTGCTTATGAAGCTCTTGACTTACAATGTCAGGGGGCTAGGAAGTATAGAGAGAAAATGACATGTTAAGCAACTTATTCTAAAGGAGAAAGTGGACTTTATCAGTCTTCAAGAAACAAAGTTGATTCATATTGATAGAAACTTATGCTCTTACTTATGGAATGACAATAATTTCGACTGATTCTTCTCAGGATCTTCAGGTCAATCCGGAGGTTTGCTCTGTATTTGGAGTAAAAGTAAATTCACTAGAATGTCAGTATTTTCTGATGATGGAATCCTAGGAATCTCTGGCCACTGGCTATGACAAGTGTTCTGTTATGGGAGATTTTAATGCCGTAGTCAAAATCAGCAAGAGGAGGGGAGTAGCCGCCCACAATTACATGCAAGAAGTAGTACTTTTCAATTCTTTCATCACAAACCTGGAGTTGCAGGAGTTAAAGATGGAGCGAAGGAAGTTTACATGGCACTTAAAGTCCCTAAAGGCCATGAGCCGGCTAGATAGGTTTCTAGTTAATATGAAATGGTTGGACTCAGATGATTCCTGGATTCAGGAAGGATTGGAGAAGGAGGGCTTGGATCACTGCCCGGTTATTTTATCTTCCAAGTAATTGAATTGGGGTCCCAAGCCACTCAAGATCCTTGACTCCTGGCTCATTGATTAAGGATTTAATCTGATGGTTGATCAGTTTTGGAGAAGCATCAGTATTCCTGGTTTTATGAGTTACCAACTTTTGATCAAGTTCAAGCTGTTAAGAGAATATATTAAGGTTTGGAACTCTAATAGATCTAAGAATCTGGTTGAGCAGAGGAAGACTCTACTTCAAAATATCAAAGATATTGAACTGGAAGCAAAAACAGATCCCTCATCTTCAATTGATCACCTACTTCTAACTGACTTACATTTGCATTTGGACAGTGTGTCAAGACATCTGGACTGTATAAATGATCATAAGTCTCGGATCAAATGGTTGCAACATGGCGATGCAAACTCAGCTTTTTTCCACAATAGCCTGAAAAAATCCAGAGCTAGTACCAATATTACTAGAGTGTGGGAGAGCTTAATTTGGCTGGATGATACGGACATGGTTAAAGAATGTTTTCTCCTACATTTCAAGGACAGGTTTACTGAGAAAACCCCAGTCAGGCCCCTTCTGTGCATCCAGATGAGAGGGCTAAATCAATTGAGCAGAAACTTCCTGGAGCATTCCTTTACTGAAACTGAAATGATATCTGCTATTTCTAGTTGTGGTGGCAACAAAAGTCTTGGGCCTGATGGCCTTACTTTTAAGTTCATCAAGCAGTTTTTACACCTGCTAATGCCTGATATAATGCAGCTTCTACAGGATTTTTACCGGACAGGAAAACTTTGTAAGGGCAGTAACGCTGCTCATATAACTTTGGTAGCTAAATCCTCTGCTCCCAGGTTCGTGAAAGATTACAAGCCAATAACTCTCATCAGCTCAATGCCAAAGATCATCTCTAAAATCCTAGCTAATAGGCTCAGACTAGTAATTGGAGAACTTATCAGCAACACAGGTTGCTTTCATCAGATGGAGGAAACTGACCGATAGTGTGGTTATTGCAAATGAGGTTTTAGATGAGGTTAAAAAGCTACACAAGCGAGCTCTAATATTTAAGGTGGATTTTGAAAAGGCGTTTGACACAATTAATTGGAATTTTGTGCTGGATATGATGTCAAAAATGAACTTCCCCCCATGTTGGTCATGGTGGATCAAGGGCCACTTGGACTCGGCCTCCACTTTAGTTTTGATCAATGGTAGCCCGACTAGAGAATTCTTTCCATCATGTGCTATCAGGCAATGTGATCCTATCTCCCCATTTCTTTTTCTGTTAGCTGCTGAAGCTCTCTCAACAATGATAAATAAGGCCACGGAGCAGGGGATTTTTTCAGACCTGTGCATTGGCATAAACAATGTTCAGATTTCCCACTTGAAATTTGCTAATGACACCCTCATGTTTGGCCAGGCCGATTGGATATCAATGATAGCTTTTAAGGCCATATTATTTCATTTCAAACTTGTCTCCGGCCTAAAGATAAATTTTGCCAAGAGCAAGTTGATTGGTGTGAATATGGAGGCTGACATTTTGGAGGATATGGCATCTTATCTAAACTGTGAGACAACTAGTTCCCCCTTCAAGTACTTGGGGCTGCCTGTGGGTGCTAAAACAAGAAAAACAAGTACTTGGCAGCCAGTCATTGACAAGTATACACTTGCCCTTTCTGCTAGGGAACACAAACATCTATCATTAGGTAGCAAGATGATACTGCTGAACTCTGTTTTATCATCTCTGCCATCCCACTTTTTCTCTGTATACAGAGCTCCCAACTCGGTCATAAAGCGTCTAACTTCCATCCAAAGAGACTTCTTATGGAGTAGATCAGTTGAAAACAAAAGATGTGCCTTTCCTCTTGGGATAAAGTTACAACTCCACTGGATAATGGTGGACTTGGTATCCGCTGCCTCCCCTCTTTTAATATAGCAATGTTGTGCAAATGGGGGCTTCAACTGCTCAACGATGAGTCTTCTCTTATCATGGACATCCTAAGATCAAGGTATGGAAGTACTACTCCTCTGTGTATTGCTAGCCACAGAGCCCTTCAACCTGCTGGTATTATCCCATCTGTTGGTCGGCCAAGAGGTAGACACTATGCTTCAGATTGGTGGCTTAACCTGTTAGAAACTCTAGATCAAAGCTGGTTTTCAGATAACATCCAGTTAAAACTAGGTAATGGGGAACACATCAGATTTTGGACTGACAAATGGTGGAACAATTCTGTTTTATCTTAACGTTACCTGAGACTGTTCATGATGGAGGTAAACAAAGAGATATGTGTAGCTGATGCAGGTAGCTGGTCTAATGGCTCCTGGATGTGGTGGTGTAGGTGGCGTAGGCAACTCAAATGTGAAGAGTGCACTGATCTGACTAATCTAGCCAATGACTTATTGAACTTCCTCCCAAATGAAAGTACCACTGACAGGTACATCTTCAAGGGCAGTAGTGATGGGAATTACACAATATGTGAAGCATACAAGTTGATTACTTCTACCACACAGCATATTTTCTCACCAGCCCACCTTTCTCTCACGAGACTGATATGGAGTAGTTTTGCACCTAAGAAAGTATGTTTCTTTATTTGGCTGTTGATTCAAAAAGCGGACCCTACAAAGGCATTGAAGATGAATCTGTCGCCCACCTTAGAGAGAAGAGGTGTTATCCCTGCAGCTCAAGAAATCTTATGTCCCCTATGCGGTATTGAAGATGAATATGTCGGCCACCTTTTTGAGGTCTGCTCAATTATTTCTAGTGTGTGGGAAGGCATAGTGAACTGGTTATCCTTACCTTCGTCAGTTGTTGTTCCTGACCTCCAAACATTTATGTCCTGTCCTTAGCACCTCCAGGCATTCACTCTCAGGCTTGGTCTTCCATTTGGATGTTCATAATGTGGACTACTTGGAAAGCTAGGAATAAGGCCTACTTCTTAGCAGTACTTCCTCATATGCAACTATTACTCCATAATATCCAAATGCAATCATGTTTGTGTATCAGATCAAGAAAACAAGAGAAATCCTTCCCCTACTGCTTCTCAGATTGGCTACGGCAGCCGCATGCTTGCCTTACTTTCAAATGACCATGCTAAAGGATTCCTCTGACCAGGTACTAGCTGTAAGTCAAAGCCATGGTGTACTAATGATATTGCTGGCTCTCTGGTTGCAGGTGCTGCTGTGATGGAGGTCGTGCTATCTGTTTGGTAATCATGTTCCATTCACAAGGTTCAAATGGCGTTTCCACAGAAATTCCCAGGGGTAGGTGTTAGTGATTGACCCACTCTCAGGCAGTAAGCAACATTTCAATGGCCAACCATTATGCCCAGCATCCAGTAATGGCCATATAGGGAGTCATCTCCTTACTATCTCTGGAAAGTTGATCTTGTACACCTCACTTCACTTTTGTTCAACTCGGTACAGGTTAGGTTTCAAGTGGAAATGTGAGACCCTTCACAGGGGAATTGGCTGATTCCATCAACATAACTCCTTATGCATGATGTAAAGGCCATATAGGGAGTCACCTCTTCCCTATCTCCGGAAAGTTGACCTTGCACACCTCACTTCACTTTTTTTTCCAATTCGGTACAGGTTAGGTTTCAAGAGGATATGTGAGATCCTTCACAGGGGAATTGGCTGATTCCATCAGAGTAAAGTGAAAACCTACAATTCATGATACCAAGAGAGTTGTGTAATCTGTGACCAAGGAGTGTAACAAACCTGTCCGGGTAGTTCTATTGGGTGACTGTACAACACAGAAGCTATTTTGAGGCAAAAGCAGTAAACCTGAAACACGTTGCTGTCAGCAGATTTGGTTTACCACACGCAATTATTGGCGCTACTGTCACCTATTAAATCACCTATTAAAGTACCAACATGCGAAGGCAATACATATCTCAAGTGGAGGTTCACAACAATATCAAGCAACTCAGTGTTCAAGAGTGAAGAGAGTCCATGTCTGGGAGGTTCTGATCTAGAGCTAATCCTAATATCTCTCATGATCAACTGTGGTAAGAAAACCACAATGCAGCACTAAGTCAAGATTGCAGAATTGCCATTCAGACCAACTGACATTCCCACACCATCATCACTTGGAATTTACACAAGGTTATCTGGGACAAAAGCATATCAGTGATCTCAAATTAGAATGGACATTGCATTGAGAGATTTCTAAAGTCAATGGCAGAACGAAGATAGAGCTCAAAGCTAAGAATTTATACTCGATGAGTCTAGAAGGTGAGAGTGGGTGAATGATGCCTTGAAAGTGAACTACAATATCCCCGCCCAATCGGTTATATCCTCCTTACATTATAAGGATAACTCACCAAACTAGAAGGGCCTATGTACCAATACTCCTCAACAAAGGACATTGATAAGTGATAGTCATGATATCCAGATTTGGTGAAGATCGAATGATGGCGATGAATTGAATACCGAGATAATTGTGCATTCATGACGTTAGGGGAGCCATGTATCCGATCACCTTAGCTACACATGAGGTCATGATGGAAGGGCAGGATACTCAATTCATGATCAGGAATCAGACACCGACTTCACCCTTTTAGGCGCATTGATCAGGAGATATCTAATCTTGTTTTGTAGATTTCCTGTTGCTCTTCCTTATTTATGTTTTTTTATTAACTCTGTAAATACGTTATATCATATATAAAATTTTGGCTTATGTAAAAAAAAAATTGGCATTCTATCATGATGAAATCAACAATTATTGGTCATGATCATAAAGCCTATGGAGATTTTGACGTAGAATAAATTATTCTTTTTAACTTTTCTTTGGTACTTTTGTTCTTATCTCTTAGCTACTCGTCAACCATCTTAATTTAGATATTCACTTCAACAAGTTGATCGATCAACTTTGTAAAGGTTAAGGGTAGATGTAGTCGACAAAATATATCTTTGTTACAAAGTGGCACAAGAGATGTAAAATTTACTAGTTTAAGCACATATGCCGAGTATTCATAAACTTAATTTAGATCCTGGAATAGGAGACCCGCTTGATGAGCTTGCGTTCACACAATGCCAAATGTTGTATGAGCAAGAGATAGTATTTTTAATCGGGCATGCATTGAAGCTTGTAGAGGTTAGTTTATGGCCCGTGCCTAAATTTACCGCTCGACCCAACACATCTTGGTTGTATTGGCTCGACCCGACATCGTACAACCATACTTTTTTTTTAATTTCTTCATATTACATAGATAATTTAAAAAATTAAAACGCAATTGAAACTTTACCATATTGGCGGGCCGCAACCGGAACTGTGCCTGGTAGGCACACTGGTTGATAAATGAGTTGCATAGGGCCACAACTGTGATGGGTCAGGTTGGCTTTATATGACCTTTTGTCTAACCTTAGGCTATATTGCTATAAAATATGGGCTTAATCATTGAAATTTGAGACACTAAAGTCATTTTGGCCCATTAAATATAGGACATATTTTGTACCCATAATTATTTTCTCATTTTATTTCTTATTTTACTTCCCATTCTCCTTCTAATTTTGTAATTTTGAGTGCTTGGGAAAAGTATAGAAAAATAAAAAAGTTATAAAAATAGTGTTTGCAACCAAAATTTTAAAATAACTAAATAGTATTTGCAGTTAAATTTTTTAAGATAACTTTCATTTATTCACAAAATTTCTATTAGAAGTAGAAGTAGAAAAAAGTAGCATACTTTTTGAAAAAAATGAATTTTGACTGAAAAAAAAAAAAAGAAAGAGAAGTAGAAGTGAAGTTTTAAAACACAATTTTTGAAACAATATAAAAAAAATGAGAAAAATAATCTAAATTTTAAGTATTTCAAAACATGCCCATAATGTTCTAGATTTTTTTTTCGTATAACCATGGTGTCTGGAACCTCATTGGGCCCGACTAATCCATGAGGCCCATGCAAATCGATCTCTCCACATGGACCGGGTGAATCTCGGGCTTAACCCCATGATCATGACCCCCAAAGAATTGTTTGCACCCAATGAGAATTGAACTCTGAACCTCATGCTCTTAAGAGCCTTTAAGTCCAAATCAAGAAAGTACTTTATTAGATCATATGAAAACAAATTTAGTAGTCATAGTTTTTTTTTTTTTTTTATTTTTTAGAAAGGCCAATTTTTATATATACAAAAGTATTTATAGAGAGTGAAAAACAAAATCGAAATACCATGTCTCTGACCAATTAGCTATCGCCCTGGTCATCAGTGGCCGAAATGCGAACTCCTTGCACTACATTCTTTTTATGAAAGGCTAGCCACAGGTTACGAACCCCTGTGTGTCAAAGCCACTGGATCAATCCTCTAACCACATAATTACTTCATAATATCAACATGTGGAAAACGCATAGCCATTCAGCATTCTTGGTACCCTAAGGTACCACATTGAAGTCACTCTGTTAGGACTTATTTTGATTCTTGAGGATCGAACAGTAGAGCACTTCAGGTAGATTGAGTAGCACCGGATGAAATGTTCAAGACTGGCCATTCTTTCAATTCCAACTAATGACTCGTACCAGCAGAAAATACATTCTGCGGGCTGTGTCACAAGGACAGAGATGGACTTTCTTGTGGGATAACATCCATCTATGTACCTAACCTATACCGCATCGAAGCAAAAGTGAAATAAATAACACCAGATCTAGAGCTCAAGATAAGGTGAGAAGACTTCCTGAGAATTGTCTGAAAGCATGCTAATGTGGAGCTGCTGGAATGGATCCGGGAACCCTCAGATTAGTTTGAGCATATATCATATGACATGACTGATAGGAATTGTCCTCAATATAACAATTTGAGCTGTGAGCATCTGTAGTCCTCATGTGTTTAGCCTGCTGCTAAATAACCGAGTATAACAACGTGTTCCTGACCTGTACCTTAAACACTTTCTAGAGCAGTCATCTAGAACTAGAGCAGTAAAAATATTGCAAGAAGCAGCGTAATGATTAAGAGGCGAAGAAGTACGCAGTTGCTGTCAATATGAGGAAAGAATACCAGTCATATTTTTTATTTTAAAAGATGCTTAAATATAA
>JAOWBN010234053.1:0-12429 GCA_028565015.1 Pinguicula moranensis
TGTTTATTACCTAATATTAAGAATTCTAATTAGAGTAGAATTCTACTACCCTAATTAGGAGTAATTATTTGTTAATTTCCTAATATTGAGAGTCCCTATTAAGGTAAGATTCTGCCACCATAATTAGGATTGGACTCCAATTCCTCCCTTAAATAGGGCGTTCAATACGCCTATTTACACACACCGTTATTCATATTCTCATGTGGTGAGACCCAGAAACATATATACAGTTTCTCTCGAATTGCTGCTTTATCATCTGTGAAGGCGGAGATCTGAGTTTGTGGATTACTAGGAGACTCTGGTAGACTCATGTTCGTGTTCGTGATATAATCAACCGGAACAGTATGGTTCTATATGCTTTCGCATTAAGGTAAGAATTCGTTATCGTACTTATTCTTTATTAGATTCGTTCTAATTAGATCTACAAGGTGAATGAGGGAGCTGTTGAACAACCGACAATAGTAAGCTGCATTCCGATTCGAACAAGGAGCTTAACGACTCTTCATGGCTACTAGCCATGGCCTTGGGCCAAAAAAATGGATTCCAACACATCGCTATTTATGTGCACGAAATGAACGTTTGGCGGCCTCCATCCGCGGTGAATGTCGTCGAGCACAAGCCTCTAATGCTGTTCAAACGTCACCTCCAGCATGTCATTAAGAAGTGTTAGGCGATCACGAGCCTCATCCATGTGCCATCAGGGCATGGTGGTGAGTGTTAGCTTTTAGGAATTGGATTGAATTGCTTGCTTTTTCATTCATCATAGTGTTACACTTATAGGACAAGATTAGTATACTACTTAGGAAGGTAATCAAGTCAATTTAAGGAAAGGATCAATCTTTAATCCTTTTCTTTTTCAAGTTTAGACTTTGATACCTTCCTAATTTATTTAGTCTAACACTCCCCATCAAGATGGATTGTCGGATCTCTGATACCCAACTTGCACAAGACTTCATGGAATGATTGTCCGGTTATTGCCTTTGTCAATATATTTGCTAGTTGATCTTCTGATCGGACATAGGGTAGACACAATTTTTTCTTCCAATTTTGCTTTTATGAAATGTCTATCTACCTCAATATGCTTGGTCCGATCATGTTGGACCGGATTTTCTGAAATGCTGATGGCAGCTTTGTTGTCACACATGGCAGGACTGGCTTCATTCTCTGGAAATCCTAGTTCAGCCATCAGCTTCCTCAACCATAGAATTTCAGCCAACCCTCTTGCTATGCCCCTGAATTCTGCTTCTGCACTGGAGAGAGCTACCACCTTTTATTTCTTACTCTTCCATGTCACAAGGTTTCCTCCAAGTATTGTGAAATATCCTGAGGTGGACCGTTTGTCAGTTTGACTTCCGGCCCAATCAGCGTCAATGTATGCTTGAATTTATAAGTTCCCATTCTTCTAAAATATGATTCCTTGTCCTGCTGCTCCTTTTAAGTACTTGACAATCCTCAAAGTTGCTTCCACGTGTGTTTCTTGTGGTTTGAGCATGGCTAATCACTCTTATTGAATATGCAATGTCAGGTCTGGTGTGTGATAAATAAATAAAATTTCCGACCAGTCATTGGTATTTTCCTCGATCTGCAAGCGGAGACCCATCTTCTATCCTCAACTTATGATTTGCCATCATCGGCATATCAACGGATTTACAGTCTGTCAGGCCTGTTTCAGCTAAAAGATCTAGAACATATTTTCTCTGAGAAATGAAGATCCCTCTAGATGATTGTAGAACTTTAATTCCAAGAAAATATTTTAATATCCCCAAATCTTTCATTTCCCATTCTCGAAATAGGTTTTCCCGAAGCTTCTTGATTTCCTCAGTATCATCTCCAGTAATCACCATGTCATCCACATAAATAATCAGATAAGTAATCATGTTTCCTTTTTTTTTCCTTAAGAACAGTGTATAGTCTGAGTCTCTTTGTGTGTATCCATACTTCCGTATAACTACAATGAACCTTCCAAACCACGCTCTTGGAGACTGCTTTAGACCATACAAAGCCTTTTTTTAACTTGCATACTTCTCCCTACTGAAACTGATCTGAAAAATTGGATGGAGGTTCCATGTACACCTCCTATTCGAGATCTCCATGTAAAAAGTCATTTCTTACATCAAATTGATGTAGTGGCCAATCTTGATATGCAACAATTGAGAATAGTACTCAGATTGTGTCAATTTTGGCCATTGATGAAAAAGTTTTCGAGTAGTTGATACCATATATTTGAGTGTATTCTTTAGCTACCAACCGGGCTTTATATCTTTCAATTATGTCATATTCTTCGTGTTTGATGGTAAATATCCATCTGCATCTAACAGGTTTCTTCCTTGCAGGCAACACATATTTTTCCCATGTTCCATTTTTGTCAAGAGCAACCATTTCAACATTCATTGCCTCATACCATTCTCTACTCTCCTAGGCCTCCTGCATTGTTCTCAGGACTTTCTCAGAGTACACTGCTCCAATAAATAACTGGGGTGTCGAAGATAGACTCCCCTTGGCCAGATTAGCCACAGGGTACTTGGATACTCGTGGGATATGTTCAGGCTCATACCATTTTGGAGGAATACCCCATGAGCTCCTGTGTGGCTGGATGTACTGATCTAGTGGCGCTTCTGGTTCTTCTGCAAGATCAGAATGACTAGCTGGCATAATGTTAGATAAAGAGTTATCATCAGGGGCACTTACCTCAGGATATTCGGTCGGGGATGGAGCATGGGTTGGCATTGAGGGTTGTTCTATGTTAGCAAATAAATCGTCATGAGCCTCCTTCCGTTCAACCACTTCAACTAGACCAAGTAACCAACTCAGATGGTCAATAGATATCTCTCACTGATCAGCTGAGTAGGTAGCATAAAAGTATTATGTTTCAAGAAAGTCGCAATCCATAGTAACATACATATGCTGAGTAGATGGATGAAAACACTGATATTATTTATTTATTGAGCCAATACCCTACGAAGATACACTTAAGAGAACATGGGTCTAACTTGGTTCGCTTAGATTTTGGGATATGAACATAAGCTGAACACCCAAAAACTTTTGGTGGTAAAGCAAGAGCAGCGGGGATGTGTGTATGAGTAGCCAGGGGTCTGTATAGGTGTTTGAAGTTTTGAATATTTTTGTAGGAAGACGTTTATAAGGTATATGGCAGTGGCGACAACCTCAGGCCAAAAATACTGAGAAACTTGAGACTTAATCATCATGGCTTGGGTGGTTTCAAGAATTAGTCGATTTTTTTGTTTGTCCACACCATTTTTTTGGGGAGTGTGGGAATAGGTTGTTTGATGAACAAGGCCATTTTCGGAGAAGAATTATTTCATAGAGTGATTGACGAATTCTCTGCCATTATCAGAACGGAGGATCCAGATTTTCTGTTGGAACTGGGTCTCAATCATAGTATAAAACTCACGAAAATTTTCAAACACTTCATACTTATGTTGAAGAAAATAAACCCATGTCATCTTAGTGCAATCATCTATGAAAAGCAGGATATATAAAAAAACTACCCGTACTAGGCCCTGGTGCCGATCCCCATAAATATGAATGAATCAAGAAAGAAATAGTACTGGTACATGTATTATTTGATAAATAGGAATGGCGATGGGTCTTTGCTAAATAGCATGTATCATATGAAAGAGCTATGTTTGTGAAAAAAAATAGGAAAAAGTAATTTGAGATAACTAGCGGATGGGTGTCCTAGACGTATGTGTCACAGCCAAACCCGTTGATCAGATGTGCCCTTTGCAACCATCGCAAAACTTGACACCTCATCAACATAGTACAACCCTCTTTACTCAGTGCTACGTCCAAGGATCTCCCGTGTCCGAATATCCTCCAGTAAACAAAAATGAGGATAGATTAGCAAACGACAGTTCAACTCCTTGGTCACATGACTGATAGATAGAAGCTTGCAGGACAGAGATGACACATAAAGGCAATTTTTAAATTTGAGATTGGGTGAAATATCAATGGTTCTGGCGCCAGCTACTGGGGAGACACCCCAATTGGCTATCTGAATAATTTTTGTCCGGGACTTGGAAGCTGTGATGATATTTGCCAAGGAGTTGGTCATTGTGTCAGTGGCCCCACAATAAAAAATCCATCGTCCCCCAGATTTTGGAGATTGTGTATCAGTAGAATAGGCAATGGATGGTGTGATCCCATCATAATCATCATTGGGAGCGAGATCAAAGAATCTGGGGCCAAAAAATTTGGAATTTCCAAACGTTATTTTTTTTGGGGTTTTCAGAATTTTTCGGGACTGATGGGGTGATTTCTGAGATTTTTGGGATTGCTGGGGTATTGTTTTGGATTTTTGGGGCTGGTGTGGTGTTTTCTGGGATTTTTGGAACTTCTGAAGTGGATTTCTGAATATTTGGGATTACTTGGGTGATTTAGGAGAGTGTTGGAAGGTTGGGGAGTGGATGAGGTATTTTGGAAAGTTCAGGGACGACGAGGGAATATGTTTGGAATAATGGGGGTGTATATGGATTTTTGGAAAGTTCAGGGACGGGTTTGGAATGTTTGGAATGTTTTGGGGTGAATTGAGATTTGGACTAACATCCAGGGGACATAATAGAACTTCAAGAGAACCAGAGGACTTATCTGCAAAAACATAAGAAGCCGAAGGGTCGAATTGAAACAATTGTGTATTAGGGTTCAAGACATTTAAGAATGTCTCGAACCCATTACTTGCGCCATTCTCCTCTGCGGGGGTTCTGTCCGCTACGGCCAGGACTCTGAAACCATTCGTCAGCTGTTGGTGTCCGCCGCCGCCGCCGGGCATTTGGAGACAGGCTATCTCTCGCCGGAACGTGGCGTAAGGCATTTCAACCGAGGGCAGGGGGTTGGATTTGAGGATATCTCTTTTTATAGCATCAAATTTGGGATCGACCCCGGCATGAAACTGAAATAATCGGGTTTCTTGTTGGAGCAGATTGAAAATTGTTACATCCTTCGGGCACTTCATTGGGTTGGGTTGGCATCTGTCCATTTTCTGCAAGATTTGCTGCAAAGTGGTATAGAACTCCTCCAGCGAACCCTGGCCTTGTGGCTGGCGGTTTGCTCGGATGGCTAGATCAAATAATTACAAGGAATCGTTCCCACTATTGTATGTTGTTGCTATGCCATCCCATAGAGTTTTTGTTGTGGGAAAGGATGCGATCTGTCTAGTAACTTAGGATTGATAACCCCTAAGAAACTCTAACAAATATTCAGATCCGCAGCCTCCCATTTGTGGAACGTTGGATCATTCTCTGTGGGTGGGGGTGATGTGATGTGGCTGAGCTTGCCCCGTCCGCCGATCACCATCTTCATTAGTCGGCTCCATAAGGGATAATTGTGATCCATAAGCTTGAGATTGATAGTAATAGCTCGATTGGTTTCGGTTTGTGGCTTGATTTGTTGGAGAATTTACGCGAATTGAGTTAAGAGTTCTTCCGTGGTTAGGCTGATGGATGATGCCGCCAGAAGAACAGGCAGGGACAACAAGGTTTGGTCGCCGATTGTCATCAGCCTGGCAAGTAGATCTTCCTGTAGATGATGAGTGTTTTTGTGGCTTGATCAAGAGGATCAAGGCATTCGCTCTGATACCATGTTTGCTTTTAGGAATTGGATTGGAAAATTGGATTAAATTGCTTACTCTTTCATTCATCATAGTGTTACATTCATCAAAGTCAATTTAAGAAAATGATCAATCTTTGATCCTTTTCTTTTATAAGTTTAGACTTTGATCCCTTTCTCATGTATCTAGTCTAACAGTCACCACTCAAACACAAACTCAAGAGCTTTGATGAAAGCTCATTATGAAAAATGTATCTCTGATCAGTGGGCTCCGTGTAGTGATGTTTGTAAATGTAGATAATTGCCAATCATTCGACTATGATGATCACGAAAAGAAGAAATACACATGCACGACCCAACAAGGAAAATTAAACAGCATTCGTTAGTCAGATCCCACATCAAGAAGATTTTATATTGCAAATTCTTTCATGAACAAGCTCAGATTTTGAAGGCCTAGAAGATGAGTATAAGAAATTTGCATTCGTGAGACTAACGTGAATTCAATCACAACCCACTGTTCACATACAAAAAATGAAGGAATCAAATACCTGAGAAGAAATACCATCAGAATAATCACCTCTTTTGACCGAAGGGAATTGTTTCTTTCGGGGGATGTCCAATCTACGGGAGAGCTATTGCTGTAAACAAAATAGAAGAGGGTCAAACGTGAATTCAATCATGACCAATTCAATTTCTATAAACTCCAATTTGAGGGAAACCTCAAAAACCCTAACCCCCAACAAAAGGAACTTTTCTTACTACAAGAAAAAGGTCAAAAGTGAATTCAATTACGACCAGTTTGAAATAAATCTTCAGAATACATGCCCGAAGGTTCAATCGAAACTTTTGAGAAAACAACAATTCTTAAAATATTGAATGAACATGATTTGGCAGTTCGCGATAATAGATGACGCAATTGAATTGATCTTTGCAAAGAATCACAAGAAGATGATGTTCCAAATAGTGAAACCAGTAGCATACGCTTCTTTTCTTTCCCTGCATGAACGCTGCACTACCTGTTTGTCCGGAAGAAAAAATGACCCTAAGTGGATTGCTATGTTTTGTTTTTAATATTGATAGTTTCCAAACCATGGTACAGCGGTTTCCAAAATTATTGAATTTTATTAATGTGAAGGATTAATCTTTTTTTCCCAGGAGTGAAGGATTAGTTTATAATTATATTGTTAAGTGGAAATTTATTACACAAAATTAGTTAGTAAACTTTGTGCTATATTCGATTATTGAAAGCCAAAATCTTGTATTCACCCTTGTTTTTTTTTATCACTTAATATCTCTGGAATTTGATCCTTCGGTAAATTAATTAATTTTAAGGGTTTTGATTGAGCTATAGATTTCTTTTTGTTGGTGAAGACGGGTACTTTGGGTTTGAATTGGGGTTTCTTTTTTTGTTTTGTTTGACAACAGTTACCAAGTTCATACTTTGTTTATGCATAATAAAATTTTGGCTTATAAAAAACGATTATGAAGCCCATAAATCTATATACCCTGCCTGTGTGCAAAAGAGATTTTACGACTTATTGGTATGGATAGGGTGGTGTTGATACTGGAGATATACTTGAAAGATATTTAAATTGCCCAATTGAAAACTTGTTTAATGAATAATAGCCTTTAGCCTAAAATACACTACACTTATCAAGTAGTACAACTAGATCCCTGAACAATGAATATAAATACCAACACTCCCCTTCAAGATGAATGAAAGTACATCTTGTTACAAAGCCTTTAGTCATAGCATCAACAACTTTCTCCGTGATGGTTATGTGACTCAGCTCCAATAACCCACTGTTCAACTTCTCTTTGATGAAAAATCTATCAATATCCACATGTTTGGTTCTATCATGCTGCACTGAATTTTTGGCAATATTGATGGTTTACTTGTCACACCAAAACTTCATCTGACGCTCCTGGTCCATCTTAAGCTCCACAAGCATGAATCTCAAAAAAATTGTTTTTGCAACACTCTGGGTCATGGCTTTGTAATCTGTCTCAGCTGTAGAACGAGTAACTATTGATTATTTCTTACTTTACCAGGAGACTAGATTGCCTCCTATAAATATGGAATATCTAGACGCGGACTTCCTGTCATCAACACAGCTAGTCTAGTCCAATTTGAATCACAATAGCCCTCAATGTCCATAAACCCATTTTTGAAAGATAAGCTATTTTATTGGTACACTTTTTAGGTATCTAAATATCTGGTATATTACATCTAGGTGACCCTTTTTAGGATAATGCATGTACTTGCTTACCATACTCACAGCTATGATCGAGTATGGTTCATATATATCAATCAGCCTACCAATATCTGATATTTTTCTTTGTCAACTAGCTCATCTGCTCCTGCACTCAACTTCAATCTTTGGTTAATCGGCATCCTGACGAGTTTGCAACCCAACATACTTGTCTCTTGGAGCAAGTCTAGAACATACTTACTATGGGATAAAATAATTCCCTTTGGCTCACCTCAATCCCAAGGAAGTACTTAGGCTACTCCAAGTCTTTCACTTCAAATTCCTTACGAAGTCTCATCTTTAGCTTTGTAATCTCACTCTCATCGCCATCAGTAATGATCATGTCGTCCATATACACTACAAGTATCGTGATATGACTACCATATTGCCTGGAGAACACAATATGATCAACATTGGTCTGCTAATAACTCTTGCCAACCATAACCTTCTTAAGCCTATCAAACCAAGTTTGAGGAGATTACTTCAAGCCATACAGTGACTTCTCGAGCTTGCAAACCTTACTAGTCATCTTACTGCTACCAAAGTCTGAGGGAATCTCCATGTACACTTCTTCCAATAGGTCACCAATAAGAAACACCTTCTTCATATCCAGCTGGTGTAACTTCCATCCTTTATTCATTGCTATAGAGACTAGGTTCTTGACCGTGCTCATCTTTGACACAGGTGCAAAAGTCTTATCATAATCCATGTCATAGACCTGGTCGTATCCGTTTGCTACCATCCGTGCCTTATAGTGTTCAACTTTTTCCTCCTGGTTCTGCTTCATAGTAAAAATTCACTAACATCCAATTGCCTTCTTATCAGGTGGTAGTGGCACAATCTGCCAGGTTTTGTTCTTCGTAAGGGCCTCAATCTCCTCTATCATGGCAGCTTTCCATCTTAGATTTTCTTTAGCAACCTGCCAATACTTAAGGATCAAGACTATGTCTAAAGATGCAATGAATGCTCTATATTTGGGTGGATATGTGTGAGTGGGGAATAGAATGAGAAATATATTGGGATGAACAATATCAGGGGAGAAACCATAACTGTTCGGTGGGAATCCTGTATTGATGCGAGTGGTCCTCCTAACCGACTAAAGATTGGTAGGAATAATAACAGGGAAAGGACTAACATCACCTAAAAGGTCTATGGTGGGTGTTGAAGATGAGGGTGCCCCCAGAATTGAAGCAAGCAAGTACACTGGGCATAGGATATTAGGGTTTAGGCGCAGGAGACTCAGGAAACTCTCTGGTCTCCTCTTTCCTCCACCATCGAGCATTAGGATGATGTCTTGTGCACACTAAGAAGTCTCTTCTTTCCCCTATCACCACTAATCTCATCCCTATCACTACTATTGTCCCCTTCTCACCGTACATCTCCAAGCGAGCCTTCAAAAGGTGAGGAGGACCCTTGTGAAAAGTACGACTCATGCTCTCGAAATGTAATATCCATACTCACAAACAATCTCATCTCAATCGCACTCCAATAAACATATCCCGTCTGAGTTGCTGAATACCCCACATATATACTCTTGAAGTCCCTCGGATTCAACTTTCCTACCATCGGCCTATTATCCTACACAGAGCATACACAACCAAAAGTTCTCAAGGGAATAGCATCTCCTTTCATAGAGATTTTCAATCCAAGATATGGGATGATATCCTGTTAATAAAAAAAGTAGCTGTAAGAACTGCTTGTCTCCACATGTACTTTGTGACATTCATAGTTAACATTATGCTTCTAGCCGCCTTAAGAAGGTAACGATTCTTCATCTCAGCTATCCCATTCTGCTCTGGTGTGTATGAGAAAGTGGTTTGATGTTTAATCCCATGTGATGAAAGATATTTTACAAATGATTCGTTATTGTACTTTTTTCCATTATTAGATCTCAAGCCCTTCCTGTGCCATACTACTTCTATACACATTTGTTAAAATCATTAAAGTAAGCAAACACATCACTCTTATTTTTCATCAAATATAACCAAGTAACATGAGATCAACAATCAATGAATGAGACAAAGTACCAAAATCCATTGAATGTTGGCGTGGGACACGGCCCCCATACATTGGATTACACATTCGAACTCCTACTACCAGAGCTAACATAAGAATTTGTGGTATGCTTGCCCAACTCACATGAATCACACATTAGCTTGTCTTCATTAACTTCATCAAATGACCGAGGACACAAGAGACTCAAGAGCAAGAAGGAAAGGTGACCTAAATGCCTATGGTAAAGTAACACCGAGTCCTCCATACTTTGTCTCCTCCAAATCTCTCCAGTATGGATGAAATACCTAAGTCCGATTCCTTTTGATCCATGTATCACAAGCCACCACACCATGTCCCAGCCTCAAGTATCCTGCCCGTCCTCTTCTCCTGGAAGATCATCTGGGGATATCAAATAAAATAGTATAGTTAAGTTGGTGAACAATGACATTTCTAGAAAGAAGATTTAGAATAAATGAAGGAGCATGCAAGACTTTGGACAAATTTAAAGTGTTGGTACAAAATATATTACCCTTACCAACGACTGACTGATCTGTACCATTGGTTGTCTTGATACTCAACAAAACTGCTAGGGGAGCATAGAAACTAAACTCCCTAGTAGCACCCGTCACATGCTCATAAGCACAGAGTCAATGATTCAGTCTGAAGATACAGAAGTGAGAAATGAGACAAGGGCCTGAATCTCATCTCCCACCCCTATTCCCTCTTTTCTTGAGCACCTCGAAGAATGCTCAATCCTTCTCATCCGCCATCAAGGTGGTGAAATGGCCTCCTTGTCCACTACCTTTAGTACCACATTTCCTTTCTCCAAGACAACAACCCCTCTCTTAAAACCATCATTTTCCATTTGAATCTTTGTCGCACGATAGCTTAGGGTAGGACATGCATCAAGTGGTCTATCCCTCCACAATGGAAGCAACTGCGAGCCTTTCCTCGTACAACAGTAGGGTTAGTGTTCTTGGTTGGAGTATTTCATTCGCTGTATAAGCCCAACTAAGAATTGCCAATAGAGCAAGGAAGAGTAAAACTCTCTGGATCTTTCATTCTGGGAGGCAATTTCTTTAGCAGTATTGCACTGTATTCTTCTGTTAGGACCATTGTTTACTAATCTTCAAACTTCCTTTTATTTGATAAAATGTCTTTCATGAATTTGAATAACATGGCATTTGCTCCAGAGCTTCAACAAGAGGAATATTAAAATAAAGTTTCTTGAAGACACCAAAAATTTCTGGAATTGTTTGTCTAGTTGTTTTGCTTCAACCTTTGCATAAATGGTATGGGTGGCATCTGCTCAACATTTTGAGATTGAGTTTTTTAGTGCTAAGTAAGGCCCCTTGTTGTATTTCAGATATACTTTGCTAGTTTCCCAACTTCGGCCTCCAAATTTCTCATGGCCACCGTTTGATCCTTAAAATTTTCTCTAGTCTCTTGTATGAAAATATTTGAAGTTGTAGCCAGCTGTGCTATCAAAGCCTGGCTATTCTTTGTGGGTGTGGCAAGCTGCATGATAAGGTCATCCTTTGGAGAATTTTATAGTGGCAATTGAGGCGGCCTCAATATCTGTGGTTCTGGTTGAAAGAGCTTTTGGCTTAAGGGTTCAGGACGTGTTGATTATTGCTCCAAGAAAAGTTTCGGTGATCATTTTTTTCTTGGGTTGAATTTGTTACACTCAAACCTGTTCGGATATCTCTACTGATTTTCCACATAATTTAGCTGCTCCATTGGAACATTGTCCAACAAAGTCCCTTCCAGACATTGTTCTCGGGGGTGCACTCCCCCACAAATTTCACAAGATGGCTGTTGCACCAGCATAATCGGTCATGGAAAGAGTCCTTGGGTCAAAAATGTTTCAATCTTTATACTCATTGATGCGAATCTTAAGGTATATAATTAATGCACAAATAATCACGAAACAAGCTAAAATATTCAAAAATCACTTTAACCGCAAGAGAACGACGTCAATTATAGCAATAAAAGGGTCAAACCAGAGGGAGGAAAATTAGACCAAATAAAAAATCATAAAATTAAATGAAGAAATAAATTGAGCTACGGAGAGAAAGAAAAAACACACGGGTTTTGTTGAAATTTAATGAGACAAAATTACTCCTAACATGTTTTGGGTGGCTAAAACACACAATATCAAATTAATGTCACTAGTTTGATTTTCCGCTAATAGAAAAGTGTTAATTTTTCACTCTAACACATTGAACATGTAATTAGAATTGTAAATCTATAGCATGCTGAACACATAGCATATAAATTCATCCTCGTTTTACTAAAATTCTAACAAGATGCATTATAAATTTTAACATAACTTCTAGGCACAAAACACCATAATCTACCCCTAAGAACTCCTTTTGTCAAAGAAATCTTTAAGAGTTTCTAGACTAAATATGCTCCCAATTTCGTAGCTAAAGAAGCATTCAGTCTTGGGCTTGAACAAGCACGTTTTGACGCGAACAAAACCTGCAAGTTGAAAATTGAAACATTAGTGTAGAATATGTAGCCTAAAATCTAAACTACAAAGAACATAAAATTTGAACAATATGTGATACAACCACCCTACTCCACGTTAGGAGTAAATAAATTCTTAGCCTTG
>JAOWBN010234063.1:0-12428 GCA_028565015.1 Pinguicula moranensis
CTTACAAAAAGGTTACTTGGAGGCTGCGCAATTATTGATCCAGATAGACATAGGCAGCATGATTCCATTTACTCTACCTATTAAAGTGAATGATATAGTGCATAACCTATTCATCGCTGAAATGTTAGATGCAAGACATAATACTCAATGGTGGCACAAGTCTGTAGATGGACCAGATGAGCTCACCAACTTTGAGGATTCTGTGGACAAGATTGAGATGGATAGCCTGTGTACACCTTTAGAACATAATGGTCAGGACAATCCTCTAGCATTGATAGTGAGACCTAATGAAGCATCTCAATTCAGTGGTGCTTCTCGAAATGGTGAGAAAGGCAGGGAAAGACAAAAATCTCAGCCTCTGATGCATGTATCCCAGAAAAGTTGGACTGGTGGCCGAGTAAGCAACTGGTTGTGCCTGTAAGAAACACCAGTGTTTGTACCCCCACCTTTACGAACTCTCTACCTAAAGGTCCCCATATAACTGAAGTTTAGGGCCAGGTTTGTGATCTCCATAGTGTAGAGTTTGATCAGACATGTCTTTATGCCCAAATGTCCTCCGATATTGTGCTTTGTGAAGAAACTCCACAACTTGACCTTCCACTAAGCCAGGTTCTTGTTGCTGAAGGGAGCAGGCAGGATACATCTGAAGGTTCATCTGATCTAGCAGTGCCTCCTTTACTGGATCTAGCAGTGACCCCCATACTGGATTATAAGGAGTATCCTCCTCTGAGCGTCCCACAAACTTCAAAGGAATTGCATATCACCCCCAAGAATGTTAATATTAAAAAGAAGGGGGCTGGACCAAAGACAAGGAGCCAAACAAGAATGGATCATGATGCTGATAAGTTAAATGAATTATCAACCTTGGAAGATTGGATTGGCAAGTTATCAGATAAGCATAATCCTTCCTCTGAGCTGGATACCCCCTCTTTGGCCCTGGTGGAGGAAGAAGCTGATCATATTATAGCTATAGGCAGAGATTTGGATTGATCTTTGCTCCTGAAATCCAAGAAACAAAGGAAAAGATTATCTTGCTGACACACAGTAACTGGATGGCATCGGATAGCAACCTTACAAGCAGTGCTGAGACTAGGAAAGAAGTCAAGTTTCCTGGATGAAGGTCATTA
Source organism: Pinguicula moranensis (assembly GCA_028565015.1). NCBI lineage: Eukaryota > Viridiplantae > Streptophyta > Magnoliopsida > Lamiales > Lentibulariaceae > Pinguicula > Pinguicula moranensis. Next base: position 1,128 of record JAOWBN010234063.1, read on the forward strand.
CCTACAATGTCAGAGGCCTTTGTGGCCAAAGAAAAAGACAGAGAGTTAAGGATTTGATCAGAACATAAGAGCAGACTTTGTTAGCTTACAAGAGACTAAGATGAGTCAGATTGGGAAAGTGCTTGGCGATTTCCTATGGTATGATGGGAATTTTGATTTGATCTATCAGGGAGCTAATGAGCAATCTGGAGGTCTCTTATGCATTTGGAATAAGAACAAGTTCCAAAGACAATTCATCCTCTCCGGTGTAGGAGTATTAGGGGTGACTGTGATTTGGAATGGAGAGAGTTCAGCCTCCCATATGCTGAACATCTATGGCCCGGGTGACTTTGAGGCTAAACTGGATCCGTGGAGGGAAATCTGGAACTGGCATAGTGGCAAAGAAGAAGATAAATTGTGTTTAATGGGGGACTTCAATGTTGTACTATCCCCTAGTGAGAGGAGAGGTATTTCCAATCATTCTTGCACCCAGGAGATTACTGCTTTCCAAGACTTTATTCATGACATGTCCCTGCATGACTTGAGGATGGAAAGAAGGCAGTTCACGTGGTACCTTCCCTGAAAGCTATGAGCAGGTTGGAACGCTTCTTAGTGAATGATCATTGGTTAGTCCATGACATAACATGGACACAAAAGGGCCTTGACAAGGATGACTTGGATCATTGTCTGGTTGCTCTAGTCTCTGACACCCCAAATTGGAGGACTAAACCCATAAGAGTCTTGGATATCTGGCTGGAGGATAAGGACTTTAATCTGATGGTAGAGAAGATGTGGTATTCCATACGGCCAAGTGGCCATGCAAGTTTCAGAATTAAGGAGAAAATTAAGGCTATCAGAGCTGGTATAAAGACTGGAACAAAGGAGCCCCTAGAGAACCTCTGACTGCAAGAAAGGTGCTGGTGAAACAGGTGGCTGATAAGATAATTGAGGCTGAGAATGCAGTGCCACATATACTAGAGGCTGATCAGCAGAGCATCCTTAACATGCAGGAATAACTGTACAAACCCACCAGGAATATAGATAGCATGCTCCACCCAAAATCTATGATAAACTGGGTCAAAATGGGGATGCTAATACTGCTTTCTTCCATGGCTGGATAAATAAGAACAAAAGAAGGAATGTCATTAAGGGGATTTGAAGTGGGAATATCTGGATGGAGGAGCCTGAACAGGTCAAGGAATGTTTTTTGAACCACTTCTAGGATAGGTTTGCTGAGCAATCCTGGAGTCTGCCTAAGGTCTGCGGTATTTCTTTCAAACAGCTTTCCAGGGACTCTATGAATTTGTTGATGAAACCATTTTCTGAGCAGGAGATAGCAGAGGCTTTACAGGGTTGTAGCAGTAGTAAAAGTCCTGGACCAGACGGTTTAAACTTTAAGTTTATTAAACATTTCTTATACCTATTTAAATCTGACATTTCTAACCTGTTTTGGGAGTTATACAAGAATGGGAAATTGGCTAGAGGAAGCAATGAATCCCACATTACCTTGATAGCCAAGAAGGATAGACCTCTACACATCAATGACTCTCGTCCAATAACTCTAATAGGAGCAATGCCAAAGATGATATCTAAAGTTTTGGCCAACATGATCAAAGGTGTGATGGAGGAGGTCATATCTCCAAATCAGATGGCTTTTATCCAAAACAGGAAGCTACTGGACATTGTTATGATAGATAATGAGGTGGTGGATGAGCTGAGGAAACAGAGGAGGCATGGATTATTCTTCAAAGTTGATTTTGAGAAAGCCTTTGATACCATTAATTGGAGTTATCTGTTTGATGTTATGCTTCAAACGAGATTCCCCAGCTGCTGGATCTGGTGGCTAAGAGGGATCATGGAATCTGACTCCACATCTATCTTGATTAATGGGAGCTCAACCAGGGAGTTTTACCCAAGGAGGGGTTTAAGGCAAGGGGACCCCTTGTCCCATTTTCTCTTTCTTGTAGTTGTCGAAGGCCTTTCAGTGCTGAAAGACATAGCCATGGATCTTAACATGTTCAAGGGGCTGGAGGTTGGCAGAGAGAAATTAGTGATCATTCATCTGCAGTTTCCAGATGATACATTGTTGTGGGGTCAAGCTAACTGGAATACTATAAAAGCTCTCAAATATCTACTGCAGGTTTTTGAGATCACCTCTAGCCTCAAAATCAACTTCTCAAAGTGCAGCCTTACTGTGATCAATATGCAGCAGGATGTATTAGAAGAAGTGGTTGCCTATATGGGGTGTAAAACTAGCTCTCTCCTAGTTAAGTACCTATGGCTATCAGTGGGAGCAACCCCATCAAGATCAGTAACATGGACCCCTATCCTTTATAAATTAAAAAGGGCCTTGAATCACTGGGTTTATAGACAACTATCTTCAGGAGGGAAAATCACCCTTATTAACTCTCTCCTGGCAGCTCTACCTTACACTACTTTGCATTTGCTAAAGCACCAGCCTCGATCATCAGAAAACTCACTACTGTCCAAAGATCCTTTTTCTGGTACAATAGCCAGGACAAGAAGAAAACTTGTTGGATTTCTTGGAAAAAGATCACTGAATAGGTTGATAAGGGTGGGTTGGGAGTTAGGAAACTAGATGCGTTCAATGATGCACTACTGGGAAGATGGGGTGCTAGAGTCCTTAGTGGGAAAGAAGTCTGGCCATGGACATTATCATATCCAAATATGGTTGTGATGGGGTGCTTACGGTTGGTGGTCACAAAGAACTTAAGAGGCCAACTTTGCCTCCTGTTAGATACAGAGAGAGAAGAAGGGGTATGGCATATGCCTCTAGCTGGTGGAAGGATATTCATACAATGGTAAATTCCAGCTGGTTCAGCCAGTCACTCAGTATCAGAGTAGGCAACGGTGAAGGAGTTAAATTTTAGATGGATAAGTGGTATAGTAATATCTCCCTCGCTAATATGTTTCCTGGCCTTTTCAGAGTAACTTCAAATCCTGAATCTTTCATAGCTGACTGTGGCAGCTAGGAGGGGAACACATGGTTATGGAGCTAGTCTTGGAGAAGATAACTAAGGGAAGCAGAAAATATGGATCTAGCAAACCTATCTGCTTCTCTACAGGGTGTCTCCTTAGCAGAATGGAAAAGGATAGATATTGCTTTGATGGCAACCTAGAAGGGAAATATATTGTTAACCAGGCCTACAAACGGATTGTTGTTGAAGGGCCTGAAGCATATTCAAAGCACTAGCTGACATTTGGAATAGAATCGTGCCTAAAAAGATATCCTTTTTCATTTGGAAACTGATGCAGAATGTTGTCCCAACAAAAGAAACTCTACGCAGAAGAAAAATCATTCCTGATGCACATGAAGCCCTCTATCCTATTTGTTCTATTGATTTAGAAACATCTAATCATCTGTTCTTTCTCTGTCCCTTCTCTGTGCAGGTATGGAGAGAAATCAGAACATGGCTGGCCACTCCAGCAATACACCTCATGTCTCATAGTCAGGCTCCATCTCTAGAGATCTTTGAGGGTGCAAAGCTCCCTCAGATTTGTAAGGAGAGCTGGTCATCTACCTGGGCAGCAACGATGTAGCAAATATAGTTAGCACGCAACAGGCTTCACTTCCAATCGGTATCAGTCAATTTTATGAATTTTGTTATAAAAATTAAGCAAGCAATTTAATGATTGGTTGATAAATCCTAAGGTGTCTACAAAACAGTTGCTGATGGTGCTGCATTTTCTTGGTTGAATTTAGAAATCTGACATTGGCCTATTAGAAGGAGAATGTTTCACTGGAGCACTTTAGGTGTACAATGATTGTTCCCATTAGTTTTAGTACTCAGTTCCCAGGTGAATGTACTGGCTAGGAGGAGGACCCAAAGGCTGTCTCAATCACTATTCTGAGATGGATTGGTTGCCTCCTCTGAGGGAGTAACCCCCCAATCCCAACCCCCTTGTTACATTAGCAATGCTTTTTTGACTAGTCCATGTGATACAGGTTAGGAGAAGGTTTCAGAAGGTGCCCAGACCACAGACTCTCTTGATCTCATTGATGGTAACAATGGTGACAGTGTTATTGTGCTGCAAGTCTTACCCACTATGTGGACACCACGCCTCATTCATGATACACACTACTGATACTATTTAATTTGTCCCTAATGGATGCTGGACAGAGTACACAAACACAGCAACCACCACTCATATCGGACAGGGGGGATGATCAGATTGAGCAAAAATTGTGATGCGGATCCGGAGTGCTTTGTCTGGTATTATAGACTTCCCCTGCAGCGATATTTGATCAGGAACATAGAAGGAACAAATAGAAGGCTCAAGTTTAGGCTGAACACTATAATACACATGTTCTGAAGCATGCTACAAGCAAGAGATGACTGAACTCAATGAAAGGATATGGAAGACTCAAGACCCCAACAGTAGGAACTAGATATGTGGAATATCTACTATGAGGGGGCCATTGAAAATCCCGGAAAGCACCAAGGATATTTCTCCTATTGTATAGTCTTTACGCAGCACATAGACTAGCAATAAGGATAAGGAGAATCATGGATTTGCAAGTGAATGAGGTTGGTGTTGTTTGTCTTGAAAGTGAACTGTTAAATCTCTGCCCAACCAAGTATGCTCTCTATACATTACATGGATAGCTCATCAAATAGGAAGAAGCAATGTACCAGTGTTTCTATAAAAAAGGATAATGATAAGTTGATAATCATGATAATGTGTTTTGGTGAAAAGTGGATAATGGCAATGATCTGAATGTGGATATACTTTGTGTTCTTCTATGAGACTAGGGGAGTCATATACCAGATCACCCTTAGCTATACTGGGGGGTACGATGGAAGGGTAGGATATACAATTCGTGATCAACATATCAACCACTTATTTCATCATAGTAGGTCTAGTACTCAGGATGATTGGTCCATTTCGTTTTTGTATTGATGTCCATTTCTGTAAATAACTTTATATTATATATGAGAATTTGCTTAACAAAAAAAAAAGAATTGTGCATTTTACCAGATCTGATGATGCAGGATCCTCGGTGGAATCAACACTACGATGACATATGTTCTCAAGTGCAACTCCGTGCCCTAATTATTCAATTGGGCTAGACTTCAGCCCCAAATCATTGTGTCTCCTTCCTCTTTTCATCTTCTTGGCTTCTTCGTGCACCATGTCAAAAATTTAAATTAGTTCTGTCTTTCCTTCACCATGATTCTCGCCGCTTATTTTGTTATTCGTCTTGTTTAATGATTAGTTTTGTTGATTTATTTATCAGGGTTGATGCTTGTGTATTTCAATTAGTTCTGTCTTTCCTTCACCATGATTCTCACCGCTTATTTTGTTATTCGTCTTGTTTAATGATTAGTTCTGTTGATTTATTTATCAGGGTTGATGCTTGTGTCCTTAAAATGTGGAGAAGTTCGTCTAGAAGTACAGTGCATGCAGGGTTTCTCTTCGACTAAAGGGTAGGATGAATTTGCCAAATTTCTTAGACCAATTTCCTCTTGTTTTATAAAGTTCTTGTGCAGTGCAAGCATGTTGTACTGGGTTCTTAGATATGTTGATAGCTGCTTGGTTGACGCACTTCAGCTGGAAGGATCCCTGGACTGGATAACTGATTTCGGCTAGTACTTTCTTAAGGCCACAACTTTTTGTTTTTTCTTGCTTTTCCATGTTACGAGGTTTCCCCCTACTAACATGAAGTATCCGGCGATTGATATCCTGTCTACCGGATTTTCTGCCCAGTCAGCATCTATATATCCCATAATGTCTAGGTAGCCATTATTCCTGAAAGTGATTCCTCTATCTGGTGATCCTTTCAAGTAGCGTACAATCCTTAAGGCAGTTTCTATGTTCTTCATGGGCTGGTGTATAAACTAACTGACCACTCCTATGGTAAAGGCTATGCCACGTCAAGTGTGTGCTAGGTATATCAGCTTTCCGATGAGATGCTGATATCTTCTTTGATCTGTTGCCACTACTCTTTCTATAATTTGTAAGTTTTGATTTAGAGCAGTGGTATTTCGGCTGGCTTGCAATCCATGAGTTCAGTTTATGGTAGAAGATCAAGGACATACTTTCATTGTGAGAAAAAAGATCCCATGTTTTGATCTCTGGACCTCTATCCCTAAAAAGTACTTTAGCTCTCCCAAATTTTTCATTTCGAATTCATTGAACAAGTTCTTCCATAATTTACAATCTCAGTTGTATTTCTTCTACTAATCACTATATCATCAACATAGATGATTAGACAAGTGATTAGTTATCCTTTCTTTTTCAAGAATAGACTATGATCAATATTACTCTGCTTGTACCCATATTTTTTCATTGCTATAGTGAATCATCCGAACTAGTCTCTGGGTGATTACTTTAGGCTATACAGAGCCTTCTTCAATATGCATACATCATTCCTTTTAAAGTCACCTGAGAACCCTGATAGTGTCTCCATATATACTTCTTCTTTTAAATCACCGTGAAGAAATGCATTCTTCACATTGAACTAATAGAGTGGCCAATCTAGATTTGCTGCCAGAGAAAATAACACCCTGATAGTATCAATCTTTGCTGTGATGAAGAATGTCTAGGAATAGTCAATCACGTATGTCTGTATGTACCTCGTTGAAAACAGTCAAGCCTTCTATCATTCAATTGTTCCATATGCCCTGTGCTTCACTGCGAAGACTTATCTGCAACCAACAACACGCTTAAATGTTGGTAACTCACCCCTGCCCCATGTGTCATTTTGTGATAGAGCACTCATCTCAGCTTCCATTGCGAGACGTCATTACTCACTCTCCTGGGCTTCTTGTACTGTTCTTGGAATTTTTTCGGAGTATAGTGTTGCCATGAAGGCCTTAGCCTGTTCTGTCCTGCTCCCCTAGACCATGTTGGTTATGGGTACTTCGATGTTCGTGGCTCATACTCATACTCATACTCATATCTCTTAGGTGGTATGCCCCGAGTGTTGTGCGGTGGTAGGAGATAGTGGGGTGACTAATCATCTTCTGTTTTCTTATCTGCTTGTTCCCTGTCACAATCAAGTATAGTAGAAGGGTTGTTACAATCAAGATTAGTACATGGGGATCGTACCATAGGAGTATCTGACAGGGGTGGCGATGTCGAGATGGGTGGAGCAACAGTACGGGACTGAACCATGTCGATGAGAGGTGACCCATGGAGCTGACCAGTCGGTGGCTCATTGGTTCTTATGACCGGTTCATGGGAAAAGACATCAGACAAGCCATGAGCTAGATGAGCTTGTGACCAACTCAACGGATCAGTCGTAGACCTCTCCTCCGGACCATTGGTTTGGTGACCATAGTAGTACTAAATCTCAAGAAAGTCACAGTCCAGAGTTGTGTGTATCCTACGGGTATGGAGGGCGAAACACTAGTATCCCTTCTGGTTCACCCCATATCTGACAAATACATACTTGATGGCACAAGGTTCGAATTTTGTTCGGTCATGTTTAGGGATGTGGACGAAGACGGAACATCTAAACACATGTGGGAAAAGGAAAGATGTGACGGGATAGGGAGTTGTGCAGCCAAGGTGTCGACAGGGGTTTTGAGGTGAAGCACTTTGGTAGGGAAGCGATTAACAAGATACGTGGTAGTAGCAACACCCTCAGGCCAAAAAGAATTAGGTACATGGGACTCAATCATCATTGACCTCGTGATCTCCAACAATAATATTTTTTTCTTCAGGCCACTCCATTTTGGTGGGGGCATAGGGACATGTAGTTTGATATATCAAGCCATTTTTCCGGAATTTTTTTTTGGCATAGTGTGATTAACATATTCCCCCATTATTCGATCTAAGAATCTGGATTTGCTTTTGAAATTGACTTGGATCATTGTGTAAAATGCAATGAATTTCGAGGATACCTCATTTTTGTTTTAAAAAATATACCCAAGTCATACGAGTAAAATCATCAATAAACAACAAAACCAAAATCTGGTAGGACTAGAATCTGGGGCAGGTCCCCACACTTCAAAGTTAACTAAAGAAAAAGGAGATGTAGTTCGACTATGAGATAAAGGATAAGGCTGTCTTTGACTTTTTGCGAGAACATAAGTGTTACACAAAAAATTATTCAAATGATTAAAAAATTTAGGAAACAAGATTTCGAGATAACCCATTAACGGACGGCTAAGACGTTTGTGCCACAGCTAAGCTTAGAGACAGTCAAACGTGCTAGGCACGACACACATGGAAAAACGTTCAAACATGCCTGAACCGCCTACATTAAAATGTGCGTACGTGCGGGCCAATTTTTTTCTTCAGAAAACATGCATGTAATACCCGCCCGTTTACAAAACATGCGCTTGTCGGGCTTAAAAATCTACCTCACAAACCATGCGTACCGTGCGGATTGGTGTGCAGTGCGGGCTGGCTCGCACCAGACTTTTTTTTTAAAAAATCATTTAAATTATACTATTATTTTTATTAAATAATTTTAAAAAATTAAAAAATAAAAATAAAAACAAACATGCAAATGTGCGTGATCCATTTGCACGCAGGCTGGCACGGCACGACACATTTTTATGTGTGGCATGCTAGGCACGCACGTTTAAAAAATATGCATTTTTTGGCACGCGCATGTTTATAAATGTGTGTGTGTCGGGCTGGATACGGCGCGTGCCGGGTTGGCCTGACATGCACATTTGCCTATCTCTAGCTTAGCTTGTCGGGTTGTGTCACCTCATCAACATAGTAGATCCCACCGCTCAGGCTACACCCAATGATCGTCCCCGTTGGAATATCCTGTAAGAGAACAAATGTGGAATACATCAGAACTATGCAATTAAGTTCCTTCGTAACATGACTACTTGATAATAGTTTGCAGGACAATGAAGGAACATATAGACAGTTGGACAATTTGAGCATAGGAGACAGATCAATTGATCTCGCCCCCTGAATAAGTGACAGCCCCCCATTTGCTATCTGAATATGGTTTTCTTGATGTGGCTGAATTTTTAGTGGACTAATTCATGACTTATATATGGGAAAGCTGAAATTTGAAATTAACTTTATTTGGTAGAAATTGAAATTGTAAATCTGCGAAAATTGAGCCTTTTGTGAACTTCAGGATTTGTAAGTAATGTCATATTCGCTTAGTTCCATAGCCTTCTTTACCAATCTTCCTGAAATATTGGGTCTAGAGAGGATTGCCCCATAGGTTGATTGATAATGACGGTAAGGGGGTGCGATTGAAAATAGGAATGGTGTCACTTAGCTACTGTCACAAGTGCGAGCGCGAGCTTTTCTATCTCCAAATACTTTGTTTCGGCTCTATGTAATGTTTTGATCTGATGGACACTTTCAACATCCTACGTCGATACCAGCTAAAGATCAACTTTGACCCCTTAAAAAACCTTGTGCATAGAACAAGGGATATAAACCCGCCCCTCACATTATTGGATGAATGAAAGGCGTTGCCCAAATGAACCTCTTACAAAACACCACCTGGAAACCAGAAGAGGCAGATGTGTCTTCTTATCCCGTGCAGACAGGTCAAAGCAGGCAGGAGGAACAACCAATGGGAAGAGAGGGCAAAAATCAAATTCCACTATAAAAAGCAGAGGAGATCGAAAAAGAAGGGGGCAAGTCTGGGAGAGAAAAAACAGAGGGAAAGAAAGAGAAGAAAAACCATGAGAAGAAGAAAGGTCGAGGGAGAGAGAAAAAGGAAAAAGGAAAAAGGAAAGAACCAATAATATATTTGGACGAAGCACGTATTTCGGTCAAATCATTTGTCATATTGTCAGTGGCCCCACAATCGAAGAGCCATGGTCCCACAGATCCACCCTCGATTTCTCAAGTGAAAAGTATTTTGGATTAATGAAACTGGCTTAGATGGTATTTTCAAAGACTTTTGGGGGTGTTTATAGGCTTTGGGACAAACCTTGGGGGGCTTCGGTAATTTTTTGGGGTTCAGGGTATATTGTGAGTTTTGTAAATTTTTGGGGTGGTTCCGTGGTTTTTTTTAAAATTGATGGGTCGTATGTTTGTTTTTGACAAGGTCAGGGGTGTTTTTCTGTTTTTTCTAACTTTGAAGGGGCATATTGAGGGGGAGGAAAAAATTGGGGGCGTATTTGCAAACTTGCAAACTTTTTTTTTGATACGCCAAATTTTTATAAATTGTATAATGTATTTACAGAGTTAAAAAAATAAAGAAAAAAACAAAAAGCGAATATGTACAGGCTCAAGACTAGATATCTCATGAACAATGAACCTATAAGGATGAAGTCAGTGTTTAATTCCTTGATCATGAACTGTATATCTTGCCCTTCCATCATACCCTCCAGTATAGCTAAGGGTGATCTGGTACATGGCTCCCCTCCAACAAACTTGCAAACTTGGCAGGCGGTTAGTGACAAATCAAAAATAATGTGAGGCTTTCAAATCCTCTAATACCTCTTAGTATCTTTGCCTGTCTCTTATCCAGCACAGATCCGTCTGTGAATGCCCTAAATCCCGTCACTCTTTTCGGTGAAATTGCCAACTAACACGAGCTCGATTGCCTAGAGGATCAGTCTTTTCCCACCATGATTAGGTAGGGTCATTTGTGGCCGGTGATGGCAAAATACCAATGATATGGTGTAGTTTTCCCCGCTGCCTATTGCTACGTGCATTAATATTGACCACAAGGTGTAGTTATAGTCATTCAGCTTTACGAGGATAACAACATTTTGGCTAGTTTCTAAGGGGTTAATTTTTAAGTTGGATTGATAAATCTGTCGTGTGACTCGTTTCGAATGAAGTCACTGGGTATGGGATTTGGAGGGTTTTGGTGAGATCGTCGACTAGCGGGTTGATGATGAGACTAAAGGCTTGATCCTAGGATCAGAGCCGCCTGCTCTGATACCATGTAAACGCGAAAGAGTTTTGGAAGTCTATTGAATTGGGCTTTAAAAACTTGTGTATTTCCATTGATTTGTGTACATTTTTTATAGGCACATTTGCTCTATTCTAGGGGAGGTTGTCGATGATTAAGGAAAGAATCAAACTTTAATCCTTTCCTTTTTCACTAGAATCGGTCAATCCCACCTTTTTCTCACCTATTTTCTAACAAGGATGAATTTGTCAAATTTCTTAGAATTTGTCAAATTTCTTAGACCAATTTCCTCTTGTTTTATAGAGTTCTTGTCCAGTTGGGCGACTGTGTAAAGTATGGCGTCAAGCCCTTTTTGTGAATTCCCACTTGTACAACCCAACACTCTTTGGGCCATTGGTGTACGTAACTTGATACAATGAACTGAGGCCCTGTTTTGCGCAGCCTTCTTAAAATTATAATCCAATTATAAGCACCTTTTTTCAAAAAATAACTCTTCATTT
>JAOWBN010234074.1:0-12428 GCA_028565015.1 Pinguicula moranensis
GAGATTGATGAATTTCGGCTTGAAGCTTACCATAACTCTGCAATCTATAAGGAAAAAGCAAAAAGAGTGCATGACAAGGCAATTCGCCCAAATGAGTTCTTTGAAGGCCAAAAGGTACTGTTATATAATTCTCAATATTAAGGCTTTTTCCAGGAAAGCTTAAGTCCCGCTGGTCTGGACCCTTCATTGTGCATAAAGTGTTTCCGTTTGGAACTGTGGAAATTAAAGACATGGAGACCGAAAACATCTTAAAAATCAATGGCCATAGACTTAAGATATATTTAGGAGAGGACATGACAAAGGCACTATACGGTAAGACTTCTCTTCCCTTGATGGACCCTGATTCTTAAAGCCTAAGCATCTTGTCGTGCCAGCGACAATGGGGAGCCCCTACGAACCTATCTGCAGCAGCTCAACCAGGCTTGCACAAAGACCCTCACCCTATCAATCCTAATGTGGACAATACTTGGATTGATGGTTTGCCACACGGACCCCTGGCAACAACCGAAATAGATTAATGTCCCTCTACTCTATGTAAGCAAAATGACATATGCGTCAAGCAGATTTGTTTAGAAGAGATGGGGGAGGCACAGAACAATAAGCACCAGCTGAGCCTAGGCTCATCAAGAAGCAATGGCGTTAGGAAGAAGGTCGAAAGAGCCAACAAACCACCACTACATTCAAAAGGAGCGAGGATGTCTGGAAGAGAAGGAAGTATGTTGAATATCATGCCTTCTAGGTACCATGCGCCAAGATCGTGACAGCCATTGAGCACATGAGACTCTTAATGGCCCCTAGAAGGATGAAGCAAATTGGCCACTAGAGGAATGTTGACTGATACTTCCTAGGCAAGCAACACGTTTATCTCCTCGTTTATTACTATGAGATACAAAAACAAGGATTCCTATGGTTTGGGGCTACCATAATTTCTCGAAACTTCAGGCAATCTTTTAGATCCTTGAAAGCTTGGTCGCAAGTCTTTCAAATCCTTCAAAGCCATAAGGAAAGGAAAGAGTTTCGAGTGGAATGACCAATGCGACCAAGCTTTCAAGGATCTGAAAGACTGCCTAAAGTTTCGTGAAATCCTGGTAGCCCCAAACCACAAGAACCCCTGTTTGTGTTCTCATTGTAACATATGAGAAGACAAACGCGTTGCTTGCCTAGGAAGAGGGAAGGATATATAAATACATATATCATGTTAGTAAAATCCTCCACGGAGACGAATTAAGATATTTAGAGGTAGAGAAGCTCACCCTGGCCTTGGTAATAGCAACCAAGTGATTGCGCCTATATTTCCAAATCTCAACCCTATCACGCCAATCACCCTTTGAGATAGATCTTACTGGAATCAAATATCTCATATTGACTTGTGAAGTAGGCCATCGAGCTTAGTAAATATGTCATTACCTAGAAGTCTTGGGGTTCTATTAAACCCAAGTCCTTGCGAATTCATCAACGAGACCACCAAAACCCAAACACAAGAAACTACCTAGAATCTCTAAGTCAATGGGACTGCCAAATCCCATCAAGGAGGAGCTATAATTGTACTCAAAGAAGTAGAACGGGAGATCATCAGGATAGCAACCCTATTGGACTTCCCGACCATGAACAATGTTGCATAATATGAGGCCCTAATCCTTCAAGTGGAGATCACTCAACTGTAAGGAATCAGACGTATCATTGCCCACACCACTCCAAGTTAGTATTCAAGTAATGCGTTGAAACATTCGAGGCACGTGAGGAAACTATGACCCAACACCTAGCAAAACTTAAGAGTCAACACTTTGAGTTGCACCATGGCCCTCGATCAAAAAATGCTAGCACTGATATTTTATCACGACTTGCATCCAGCCTTAAAACTGAGAAAGAATAGATAATACAGATCTTGATACGTAAAAGCTAGCATTCGAGACTTCATCCTCCCCTGACAAAGTTACCATCTTAACTATCTATGGAATCATTTGGATGATGACCCCATCCAAAATACCTTAAGGAAGGAACCTTACCTCCAAATAAGGCAGATGTTCGTCATACCCAAATTTAAGCTGGATGATTCGCACTTCTGGATGGAGAACTGTAGAAATGAAGCTCGAATGGACCGTTCCTCAGTTGCATATCCCATCCATAGGTTCAGCCTTTAATTGAACGATGGAGAGGACCCATATTGCTAGTGGAGCATTGGTTCGCAAGATCTGCCTATGTGGCTTCTATTGGCCCACCATGCTGCAGGATGCCGTAAATTATGTTTGTAGGTGTGAACAATGCCAAAGACATGAAAATTAGTCATCTCATCCCGCAAATCTAATGACTAGCGTGCTGACAACTTGCCCCTTTGACACATGAAGGACAGGCGTTTTTGAACCTCTCATCTCAGCACCAGGAAAACTAAGCTTTATCATCATGACAAATGAGTATTTCACCCAATATGCAAAGGTTGAGGCGATAGCCTAGATCACCGAAAAAGATATAATCCGCTTCCTATATGGAATATCATTTATTCGGAGCCCCTCACATCTTATCTTGGATATTAGTAAGCAATTCCATGGGCCAAACTTGCGGAAGGGTGCTAAATCTTACAAGTCCAGAAGGTTTACATTTGTCAACCACCCAAACCAACGAAAAGACCAGAGAAGTAAACTGAGTTACCCAACAAGTATTTAAAAAAGAAGTTTCAGGAGCGGAAAGGCAATTGGGCAGATGAATTGCTCAGAATACTCTAGTCATACCGACTACAACTAGCTCCACGGGAAACACATCATTTCCTCAACCTTTAACCGAAAGCCATGTTAATCGATGACATCTACTTTGCATTTTAACGTGTAGCTACCTACAAACCGCAAGAAAATCAACAAAGTTGGATAATAGACTTGGAATTGCTCAAGGAGATAAGAGATCGAGCCCGCCAGAGACTACAACAATATCAAGGTAATTTTTGGAGTTGATAGGATCAACGAATAATCAAAAGCGAGTGCCAAGAAAGAGACCTTGTCCTGAAAAAGGTGAGAATATCGAGTGAGTAAGAAAAAGTTTCAGTCCACGTGAGACAGACCATACCGCCCCCTCAAAAATGTTGCCAGAGTGTGTCAACTGGCAACCCTTAAGGAAAACTCCTAACTCACTCGTGGAATTTGGATAGCCTGAAGAAGTTCTACATATGCTAGAAAAATACATAAAGTAGATAATAAATGAGTCTGCTCATGAAAGAACATCTGTACTAGCGTTCACGCTCTTAAGCTGAACATATCAAATAAAACACAAGCGTCCAATGGTCAGAGCTACAAAATTAGCCTGGCCAAAAATTTAAAAGACTTAACTCATAATAAACTACTAGATGTGGTAGAAAAGGTCGGAAAAGGGCCAAAGCTTTACAAGCACCATGGATGCTCAACAAAGACTGGAATAAAAAAAAATTCACAAAAAAGTCCAAGCAAAATTAAAAGTTGAGGGGAGCCTTTTAAAAATCCAGTTGTACTCTAAATTGGGCCAAAAATTAAAAAGGACCAACCATAATGAAACTGCACCCGACAAAATAAAGGATCCAAATGTCAATTAAGAGTCGGATCATTACAAGGCCCAACGAAAAAAATAGTGGAGGTCAATTAAATGAATAGGCCAGACAAGTACAAGACCCAATAATAAAAAGTTGGGTCGTGCAAGGGAAGGACAAAAATTGAGCCTAGGCGATAATTGGACCCAACAAAGATAATTGGGCCAAAGGTTTCCGGAGCATCTTGGAAAAACATTCCAAACAACGCCATAACGCCCCTGTCACCTGGATTGCCACAACTCAATGGAAGACTCGAAAGAAATTGCTAGATGGTGACCTCCCCCATTTCATGTGCTCATTGCACCTCCAGTCGCGCAACCGAATCGTGGAATGGATCACCAGTTCCATGGTTATCGTATGCAAAGCCTCTAGTTGACCTTGTGCCACCGCATACAACTCATCAACCGCCCCAAACTCATATTTATAGCCTCCCACCCACACTATGGTCTCCTGGATACAACAGGTTCACAAAAAATGCACAATCAGGCATCATTACTGGACCGAGGAAACAAAGAAGGATGGAGAACGCACTGGCATAACCAAAAGTTCGGAACAACATCTCCTTGCATGGCAATCGAATAAAAGCAGGAAAAAAATTTCTGAAGATGAATTGCATAACCCCGAGAATGCCCAGAGATTTTTTGGTAATTAAAGTTTTTTGTATTTTTATATATAAAGAAAAGGAGAAAATTGACTAATTAGCCCAAGCTAATTAGTAGGCACCATAGAACAAAGTCCTGACTGCATATATTCTAAGTCAGAATAAGTTAAAATAGAGTTGAATACATAAGTGAATTCGGAGAGCTTGGATAGGTCTTGGCTTGGTAATACCTTACGCTCTTCAAAAGTTTAAGGGGATGAATAATCGGGTTATTATGCTTCCTAGAGCCCTGGATGTTTAGTTGATTTGCGACCAGAGTAGTGAATTTACCTTTGGACCTTGACAAGGTAACGATTTTCCGATGTGAAGGCGAAGGGCAAACAAGCTTTGGTGGCGTATCTGCTCATGGTGATTCTGGTTGTGGTATCACGTCCGAATTTTGAAAGAGGACTACAAAACTTCCCTTCTTCTCCGTGGCAGTATCCCGCTCACCATTCGTAGACCCATATCCCCCAGGCAGTGTAGCCCAATACCATCCATCATCCCAAAACTATCCTTTTGACCAAATCCATCTGGAGTGCTTAGAAGGCCAGATTCCTTAGACTAGCCTAACTCTTCCGACGCGAGGGTACAATATGGCCCAATAAATTTCTCTGCCTGGCCAGACTTCCCGCCAAGAGCAGTGCCATCTTTTGATTTTATTGTGCCCCTCGTGGCAGACTCAAGCATATATCCCGTGGAAGCCGATTCTTGCAACAAGTTCAGACCTTCTTTTGGCAGCTCAAGATTTACCTCTCTCCTGCATAGGGCTCCTGCATCGAGGATTGTGCATCCTAGGGTCCTTGTAGCATCGGCGATAGCCAAATTCAAAATTGAATTTTGCCATCTATCCTTGTCGTTGTTCCGGACCGAACCGATCGCGGTTTCTCCCATGGCGGGCTGATTTCCAAACAACCATCTGATTTCCATTGGTTAAAGCTGGCCATACATCTGGTTGAAGATATATGGTTGTGAATGTCCAGAGTTGTTCTCTGAAAAGGAATATAAAAGTGTGTTAGGCGTGTGGTTGCAGAAATACTGGACAAGGCATACAAGTGCAACCAAGTATTTTTTTTGAAAAAAACTCAAACTTTTGGGCGGGAGTAAGTGGTATGAACCAAAATTAGCCAACACCCTCAGCCCACTTAGAAAGACCTCGGCCAAACAGACCAAGAGAAATCAATTCCCTAATTGGAGCCCAACCACTGCCCACACCTAAGGAAATTCATGGGATTGACCTTCTCATCCATGCAAGGGCCATGACTTGTCCACATCTTAACATAGTCTTTGTCAATACATGTCAAGAGAAGACAAAAGGAGAGGACACATGTCTCATGTAGAAAGACTGCCCCATGGAAGGGTTCTATTAATAGGAAATGGATTAGGACACCTGTCCTTCACTATATCTCTTTTCAATTTTAGAATTGCCATGTATCTTAGAAAATTGACAAGTATGCAGCAGATTTATTACTTGCTTTATTACATAGTCCAAGCAAGAAAAATCCGAACCATATCAAATAAGAGGCAGGGCCATGGGTGGAAGGAGGGGATAGGGGATCTAGCCCTCCCTAGGTCCGCGGTTGTACCCTTGGGGGGCTCAGGCCCCTTAGTACCCCACCCCCCACCCCAATTTTTTTTACTGCAATTGTTTTGTGTATTCAAACTCATATACGATATTTATAAAAATACACCTCTCATTCCCATATAAAAGCAAAAGGTTTTTTCTCTTCTCATTTTTTTTATAATTTTCTAGTTAAGACTCGACGGTGATATTTTCCCTTGTGATTTTGAGCTTTCAAGCTCGTGACCAATATTGATAATTACCATTTAGAGTTTCTTTTGAATCAAGTTTTATTTCACTTATTTTTGTCGCGGTTCGGTTCTATAAATATATTTTAAAAAATATATTTATTCATGTTAATATATTTTGAAAAATATTTGTATAAACAAATTATGCAGTATAAACAAATTAGGTAGTATTAGCCTATTTTCGGTATTATGGTATCCTACTTGATTTGGGTCTATCAGCTTGGTTTTAGAAATAATTGTGAACACATGTCAAATTCTTTTTGGTGGAATCCAACGGTTCCTTTTGAAAATTATTTTTATTGTAATCGGTTTAGTGTATCAAATGGGAGAATTGTTTTTGGGTAGGTAATGAAAATTAAATTGAATCACGAGTTATGCGCACAGTGTTGACAATGATCATCCCCCATATAGGGTGTGGTCATCCCACTGCACAACCCCACATCAAAGTGGAAAAAACGAACTAACACACAACCTTGGATGCTGTATTCAATAAGTTAAAGTAGGCATACTTCTAAATTTGTCAAACGAGGTATACCATATCCACGTTTGCACCTGGATTTGTTCAATTACCTTGCCGTGTCCGAAGACCCCATTTTGAAATCTCACATAATTCCTGGTGTTCCAGAGAGTCCAAACCGTACAATGCCATAGGGATCTCCACAGTTCGTGACCTGCACGAGTAGGAGAAAGACCCATATGTACCTCAAAATGTGCTATCGGCAAGAGATGGCCCACATATGAGTACCCCATCCAAGTGTAGAGAACCGACCAGATTTCATAAAAGCGTGGGCACCTCCAGAAAAGGTGGGTCACGATCTCCTCATATATCCGAAAAAATACACATAAGCGAGTTTCCAGAGGGAAAATCATACCTCTATATATCAAGTTTTCAAACGTTGCAATACTCGATTGTAAAAGGCTCCAACAGAAATTCATGACGCTGAAAGGCGAGCGGACACCTCAGATCGTCGCAATGTCGGGCTGTGGTAATATCGCAGCCTCTCGGTCCATCGAACACATTTGTCTGCCACCGTACTCCCTTTGTCCCCCGTCTAGCTATACCCCCCGATCATCACGACGTGCTAGTGCACCCGTTCCAAGCTAGTTATCCTTCCAGAATCTTGTGCGCTTGCCATCTCCAAGGGCCCGCACCAAATGATTGTTGAACCATCCCTCGGTACATATAATCTTTCGGAGATCCTGCCACCAACGAGAGGAAAATCGTGCATGAGGAAGATTAATCCAATCACTATCAGAACTACGTGTGCCAAAGTACTTGAATTTGATAAGGTCCCACCAACAGCCACCGTTAGCCGATTTCAGCCACCATTCCCACTCGGAAAGGAGGGCGTGATTGAATGAGCTTAAATCCAAAATTCCCAAGCCTCCTATATTCTTGGTATACACAAGAAATCCCATCTAATCCAGTTATAAGACGGGCGACTAGAGTAGCTCGAACGCCATAAGAAATCCGGTAGACATTATTCATCTCCTTAATAATAGACTTTGGGGCCATATAGAGGGAGAAGAAGTACACAGGCATGCTGCATAGGACACTCTTGATAAGAGTGATCCGACCCCCAAAGTTCAAGAATTTGTTTTCCCAAGATAATGTCTTGTTTTTCATAGCCGTCGTGAGGGAAGACCACAAAGTCTGGCAGCCAGGATTACCACCCACTGGAAGTCCAAAATAATCAAACATGACCTGCATAGTCGAACAGTGTAGAGTTGTGGCACAAGCTTGTTGCAGCTCCAGGGATATATTAATCACCAATATATTATTCTTTTAAAAATTGATCGAGAGGCCCGACATGAGCTCATATAGACGAAGGATCCCTTTCACGACTCAAACATTCTCTAGATTGCCAGCTCCGAAAAATAAAGTATCATCTGCATAAAGAGAATGCGTATAGGTCACATCTCCACACTGAATGCCCCTCATGATACCACATCCAACAGCCTGCTTGAGAAGCATATTCATCCCTTCCGTACCAATGACGAATAGAAAGGGTGATAAAGGGTCACCTTGACGCAGACACGCTCGAAGTTGAAAATACCAGAAGATGTTCCATTCACAATAACCGAACCTGTGGAGGATGTTTAGCATGCCCGCATCCAACCGATCCACTGCTCATAGAATCCCAGTTTTTGCATCTTATTAAATAGGAATTTCCAGTTAATCAAGTCGAAAGCTTTGGCAAAATCTACCTTCAGGAATACAGCAGGGATATTCATGCTTTTAACATAGTGAAGAAGTTCACTAGCGAGGAGAATGCCATCTTGGATAATTGTTGTGGAGCAATTAGCTTACCCATGACTCTGCATAGGCGGTTTGCCAAGAGTTTGGCCAATAGCTTATAAGCATTGTCGATCAAGGAGATTGGGCGGTAGTGGCCTAGTTCCAAGGGTGACACGATTTTTGCAACCAGAACAATAGAGGCCGCATTCATACCATGCAATAAACTTCCAGTACAATAGAATTCCGTAAGAAAACCAATGAGCTCTGTTATGATGACTGCCTAGTGAGTTTTCAAAAAATGAAAATTCAAACCATTTGAGTAGGGGCTCTTTTTACTCGAACAAGAGTGCAAGGTTGCAAAGATTTCTTCTTCAGTGAATTCAAAAATCAACAAGTGGTTGTCGTAAGAAGATAATCGATGATGCACTCGAGAATTAATTAAGGACGATTATGGTCAGGCTCTTCGAAATGTTTAGCGAAATACGACTGAATCCCCTGTTTTACTTCCGTTATTGACTCTGTCCATATCCCATCAAAGAAAAGACCCTATGTAGAATGTGTCTTCTTTTGCGAACACGGGCATGGAAGTAACCTGTATTGTCGTCCCCCTCACTTATCCTCTTCACACGAGCCTTTTTGAAATAAGATAGAAGCTCTATGTTGCTGCAATATTTTCAACTGGCTCAATAATGTCTACCTGTCAACTACTTCCTCAGCAAAAAGTGGGCGAATTTTGCCCTGAGTATCAAACCAATTCAGCCGACGAGCCAGATCATCTATATGCCGGTCAGCCTTCCCAAACACATCACGGCTCCATATCTTGAGGGCATATCGAAGATATTTGATCCAAAAGTGTAATATATAAGCCCACGTGCCTGCTGTTATAGACGCATGCCACGTCGCATCCACGAAAATTGGGAAGTCCGAATGAGAGTCCCAGCAATCCAGAGTCATGAATGCCTTCGGACCCCAGTCACTCGAAGGAGTATGCAATAGTATAGGTCAATGATCAGCAATACTCTGTTCCATGGCTATCTCCGCCAGGTTCGACCATAATTCAACCCATCTCTCCATCAACAAGAACCGGTCTATGCTACTGGCACTCGTTCGACGTCCATTGAGCCAAGTATATGCATAACGTTGTAGGGGTGGATCAATAAGCACACTTTCAAGAATAAATCGTTGAATTCTTACATGTCAGATGTGGCCAGACCAAGGAAATTCATGCTCTCCTCGCATGCACGCACCGTAATCCCCAACTATACAGAATGCAATAGAAGGTGCACAACATAAGATTCCAGATATTTGCTGCCATAATTTGCGTTTAGCGGCAATCACCTGTCGGTGCATACACATTTATAATCATAACTTTCTCGCTGTTTGCACGATACCTTCCTTCCACAATAAGCAGTTGGGGTAGTGTTGTACTTGTCTCCATGATAAATATAGAAGAAGACCAGATTGAGAAGGCCCCCGGCAGTGCCATGAGATGGGCTATCCGCCCACTCAAAATCGTTGTGATGCCATATATTCTGCGACATAAATCGATCTAGAGTCTCTTTTTTGGTCTCATGCAAACAAAGTCGTTTGATAGAGTTAGACTGAAGCAAGGATCTCACCTCACCTGATCGACCGGGAACCCCCAGACCACGAATATTTATTGCTAATATCTTCATATATATTGGGGTCCGAAGTCACGTCACGCGACTCCATGTTAGCTAGGCGCCTTATCATCTCTGCATCAGGCTCCTCACTCCGTGTGCCAATAGATTTTCCCAGAGACCAAAAGAATTTCGCCTCAGAAATCAACTTTGTAGGTACTCCGGATGCCACAGTAGTCGTATCATTTGCATCGGTCTCCTCAACCTGAAGCTACGACTCACGATAAGGTATCTCGGACTGGACGTTTCCCTCGGTGTTGTGTGGCTGCTTCGACAATCGTAGGGAGGTGGACTGCAATAGACGCAGCTCATGTTACTTTGTGTTGAATGACTTACGCTTATGCCTCAACTTTGTCGCCTTAAAGATGTACGGGTAAAGGCCAAATGGATCTGAAGTGTATGATGTCTGGTTTATTTGCTCATGTGGAATTTCAGGCGTTGTGATAGCATTCTCCTGAAGCACTGCATCAGCATTCATGGAAGTACTAGAGTTAGATGTAATATTCTGTTCAGGAGCCTCTACCTCGGTTGGGACCGGCGCGTGTATGCTCAGTCTGCTTGGCTCTGGTCGTAGCACGGTGGTGTGTGTTGGAGATGGACTGACAGCTGCCGCAAGCAAGTTCGCCGAACTCAAGTTCTCCTCCTCACTAGTACGATGAACAATAGGGTTGAGAGGTGAAATCTCCCAACCACGACGACTTACTGTTTCCTTCAAGACAGAGATCGAAAACCACTTGTCAGCTAGAACTATCTTCATCGCCTCATCAATACGGGGTTGGGATGTAACTCACATAAGTAACCGCACACCATTCATAGAAGCACGAGCCGACGTATTCTTGTCCAAGCTCACAAATTGGCCAAAATGTTCAGCCACTTCCCGAAAGAAGTCCTCGTACCAACAATGTAGTGGCGTTCCACGAATCTGCAGCCATACCGTCCGAGTACCAGCACTATGCCGCCGCCCCCATACCCAAGCGCCCACCAATCCAATCCGAGCACCGAAATCTCTCTCCTCATCCAATCGCGATGTCAATGCATTCGATGGGTATGATATCATGATCTCTCCACCTTCAAGTTGAATCCCCCGACCCTCCGCCAAGCCATACTCCTCCATATGTAACATCACAGTAGTCAATTTCAAGCCCATCAGCAAGCTTCCAATGATACAATTTTCAAGCCATTTAGCTTGATTGGGATCGGGAGTGAAGTTAAGCACCTTCGTTGGTTCAACACATGACAAATGATTTTTTGGTTGCCGACCCGTGTCAATGAGGGGCTCCATCGGTGCTTTACCATGCTTAAATGCCACGGTAGGGATTTGCTACTGATTCGGCCAGACTTGTTTCACAAATATCTTATTTGCCCCATCCATGGTCCGATCAATCGCGACGCCAACAACGCAACGTCCTTGCCCGGTGCATAGCTCACAAAACCAAAGTGATGAGTCGATTCCCGTTGATTACGGGGAATGAAAACGTCACGTATAGTACCAAACGCCATGAATAGCCTTCAAATGTCCATTTCAGTACAAGTCGGCGGGTGGTTGGAAATAAAGGAATCAATTTCCTCGCGCAGTCGTTTGATGTGGGCCGGGAGAGGCGGCCATGGCTGAGAAAAACCCTGTTCCGCCACTGATGGTCCGACAGCCGGAGGATGGCGTCTACGGCGTGGTAGCTCCCAGTTGCCTTCGGCATTCGGAGCTCCAGTGGTATTCATTGTTATCACGACATTCTCCGAGTCTATATCCCCATTTACCCCAGTGACCGAATGTACCACTTTGACCACTGTAGGAGGTGCAGTGTGTGCGAGTTCCTCAACCGACGCAGGAGGCACACGATCGGTCGCTACAGATTCACCTAGAAACACGTCAATTGACTAACCTTATTCCCCACCCACCTGCGCGCACACCACTATCCCCCAGAGCCACACTCACATCCACAATTGGTGAGTCATTCGCCTGCCGGATGATGCTAGGGAACATATTACCAAAAATTGGTGCTGAATCGTCACGTTGAGGCGTGGAATGGCGCAAATCTACAAAAGAATGTACTGCCCACCGAATGCCACCCACGCCCAACACATCAGCATCCAGGGGCGGCAAGAAGATGCCGCCCTCCACACCATCACCACCGATTCCTTCCGGAATTCGCTTTTCACCCAAAATTTCAGATTGAGGTTTGTGGTGTCCCCCATCAGAAGAAGTATCTCTCTCCCCCACGACACCATTGGGATACGATTTCGCCGTCTCTTGCACCACCTCCACTGAAGGACGGTCGTACTTCGCCACCCACACACCCGAATCACCCGATTTGTCGCCGTAGTGTTTTTTGGGTTTCCCTTTAGTCTTCATCTTTTTTTTTTCAAATGGGAGAATGTTAATCACGTTTAATAATAGAATCCACTAACCTAGTTTTACAAATTATTTTATTAGTTGGACGTCACCTATTAAATACTAACTAGTATATTGCCCGTGCCCTCAGGGCACGGGATCAAATCTTTCCCAGAAATCCATTCGGGAATCAAAATTTCAGA
>JAOWBN010234096.1:0-12427 GCA_028565015.1 Pinguicula moranensis
GATCCATAATATAAATATCTAAAACTCAAGGAACAAAATGATTTTAGTCATCCAGTATACATGAAACTAACAAGAGCACAATGCTCTAGGTCACATACCTAACACAAAGACCACATTTCTTACGTCACAAGGAATATACTACTATGTGGTAATGCCTTTAGGGTTAAAAAATGCAGGAGACACATACCAATGAATGGTGAACCAAATCTTCGCCCCACTTATAGGAGATTGCATGGAGGTTTTTGTCGATGACATACTGGTGAAAAACCTTGAACCAGCTAAAACCCTCGAATATTTGCTGTTTCTCTATTCTTTGTAAGACAAGTTTGAAGTTAAATTCTTCCAATTGTATGTCTGGAGTGGGAGGAGAGAATTTCCTCTGATATCTAGTATTTGAAATATGCAACCGCCCAAAAACATAAAGAAGATTCAATGACTCACGGGTTGCATAGCCACCCTTAATATATTCATCTAAAAATAAGTAGACAAGTATTTGCTATTCTTCAAACTGCTAAATCAAATGGTTGTGTTTCCTGGGATGCGAATTGCTAATAGACTTTTGAGCAATTAAAAGATTACCTCAGAGAAACTATGATTATTGTAGCCCTGGAGGACTATAAGGAGTCGCTCCTCTATCTTGCAGTTTCCGAGGAAACAATAATCACATCGTTAGTCCTTGATGAGGGAAAGGTCCAGAGGCCAATGTACTATGCCAACTAGCTACTTCAAGGAGCATAGCAATGATAAACAAACATTGAGAAATGGGCACTGGCCTTCATATCGCCCGTGCAAACTATGCCATTAGTTCAAGGTGTACACCATCCAAGTTGTCACCGATCAACCACTCAAGTAGATCTTGATGAAGTTCAATGCCTTGGGAAGGCTGACAAATGAGCAGTTGAGCTAAGCCAATATGATCTACAACACAAGCTAGGATGACACTGAAAACATCTTGGCAGACTTCATCGTCGAAAGCACCCAAGGGGAGGAAAACACTGAGGCACGGATCTTATACTTGGATGGAACCTCTAGAAAGCTATGGAGGGGCAGGAATTGTCCTCAACAACTCTGTATATTTGGAATACACTATGACCTTTTGCATCGCGTTCCCTGTCACCAACAATGTGGCAGAGTACAAGGCATGGATATGAGGAGTTTTTGTTAGCACATTCCATAGGAGTGCAATGGCTCGTGGCATAGGTTAATTCACACTAGTTCGAGAACATTACCATGGCACCTTCGAGGAAAAAGAATCAACGCTCCTCATTTACCTTCAAGAACTAAGGGAGCAGGCTAAGCGGTTCGTCAGTTTGAACACAAGCAAATTCTATGAGAAGAAAATTATCAGGCTAATTTACTCTCCAGAATAGGATTTGTGTAAAAAATGACGAGGTACAAACATTGGACATTTATACCTTCGAAGCCCTACTATTAGGTCAGTCAGTCAGTGGTATCGAGGGTAGATCAACGCAATCCACCACTGCCACCGCCATTTAGCGGTCGGCCTAATTCCCACCGCCATGGATAACCACCCTTACTGCCACCAACAACCATCGATGGTGGCGGTGGTACCACCGTTAGTGACAATTAGGAAAATAAAATAAAATATCTTGTTAAAAATTAATAATCTATTACCTGCATAAATATTACCCGACAATAATGCAATAAGAGGAAAAAATCATCGAATTAAAACACAATCGTAACAAAAATTACAGTACAATCCATCAAACAAAGATTCCAAAAATGGCAAAAAAATGCATCTAATTCAATTCAATGTACAAATCAAAGTTTCAACACAGCACAAGTCACAAGTCAAATCATGATTCATGAATGCATATGTTTATGCAACTCAACTCAATGTAGAAAATGAGCCATGAGTTCTCTAGGATCTTTGGTCAACTCTGCGTACCACTACATAAAACAATGTAAGGTACAAGTTAGAATAGTATAAGAGGTTAACACTAAAACTATAGAAACAATTCAAACTTCTGATTATTACCTGTCTCGACATCATACAAATAGGGATCCTCAGTACCGTCCATCGTCTCTAATCTTTCTAAAGTGGTTCTCAACCAATTCTGTGGTAAGATGAGTGCTTCTACTATGGTGGGAGCTAAGGAACTCTGGTTTGAATCCAATACTCGTCCCTCGACGCTAAATATGGCTTTGGATGACACAGTGGGAATCAAAATGGCTAGCACATCCCTTGTCATTTGTACTAACACTGGATAGAAGGAATCATTGGACTTTCACCTACCTAGAATATCGATTTTGATCAATATCGGTATACATGGCTCATCAAGATATCTATCAAGCTCCGACTTCTTATCCACACTTCTCCTTGGGTCCATAAAAGAGTCATAACAGTCAATCATATCTTCCTTAACCGCCCCACTCGTCCCCATGTCAAACGAATTGAAAGAGGATTCACCGTGTAGCTTATTGTAGTCGTCGAACACCCATTGCACACAAAGCATAACCATCTTATAAGCATAAACGTTCTTGTTATGGTCCATGGTTATTGAAAATCAATAAGTGAATCATTTCATCTTAGCTCGAGGATCCAAGACAGTGGCAACCATCAAAAACTTGTTCAATGGCTTCTTCTATAGGTTGGGTTCTGGTTCTAGTCGAGTGAGCCCCTTCCACCCATACTTTTCATATTTGGTCTGCATACTCTTGATCATCTCACTCAGATAGGGATCAGCATCCCGAGCGCACTTAGCGAGCTACTTCTCGACCCTTTCCACCTTCTAGTTACCATACCATATAAAATTGAGTAAAGAAGTTATAGGGTTTTAATCGAGTAAAACCCAATTGAAACTTAAAATTGTTACTTGGAAGAAAAGATGTACAGTAACAGTGTTCAATGCAAAGAACCTGAGTGTCACTTCATAAAAAATCTTCAGAAAAGTAACGAAGTGTCTGATCTAAACCAATCAAAATACGTAGAGACCAAGTTCTTTCCATCAGCCACCAAGTAATCGACCAACTTTTGCTCCTCATCAAGCATCTCTTAAAAAACACTTTGATAATCCAACACCGAAAGAAACATGCTGTGAGTTGAATTCCACCTCGTGTATACATCAAGTTGCAGCAACCCCTTTTTCTCTATCATTTGGTCGGCTACGTACCCCTTGAAGGTATCCAAGCACTTAGGTGAGGATTTCCTATACTTGATCAATGTTCTCGTCTTCTTCACTGAAGGTCCTAACTCATCCAACCGGTCCTTTACAGTCAAGTTCAATATATGAGCATTGCATATCACGTATACGCAATAAAAGAAAAATTCATTACAATACAACCATAGAAGTAAAAGTAAAGCATCAACTTATAACACAATTACCTATAAGTTCTTGTGGTTCTGGATGATGGCGCCATCTGTAGCTGTAAAGCACTCTATCTAGCGTCTCGTGAAGTCCGCCAAGGTTGTATCATTGTTACTTGCGTTATCAATGATAATAGTCATTACCTTCTCCAATCCCAAGCACCCATACAATCTTCCAACTGCTTCGAGATGGAAGTCCCCTTGTGGTTATCAAGTTTTTGGAAACCCATAATCTTTTTGTGCAACACCCAACTATGATTAATGAAGTGGGTCATCGCACACATGTATGTGATATCTGTATTGAAGTCGAAGTATTGCACAGTATGTTTACATTATGCACAAGAACACTACTTTATCTTCATGTAAATTCCGTTGTTTTGCTAGAAGGACCAAAAGATTTATGAAGGAATATTAATGAATAATTGAACTTTCTGTACACTTGTAACTTGTTCCAATGCCTAGTAAATTCAATAAGGACAAAATCAAAACACAGATTTTTTGCAGTGCAGGTTTATTTTAGGATTTTTGAAAATATTTTTTTACATAGTCGTAGTTCCGCTACCGCCATCGTAACAGAATAGCAATGGCGGCATAGCAGATAGTGGCAGTGGAACTGCCACCTCTATCTACTAACTTAGCGGTAGCGAATAGTGTCAACCCATTACTGTAACTACCATTATCCACACAAAATGGAGCACAGTTTAACGGGATCACGAGGCTCAACCCTTGTAAACTGCTCCCACGTAGGCAAAGGCTTCCTGATCTTTCTGTTTTTAATAACCGAGTGCTATAGCTTGGAAGGAGGCAAAAAAGACTCATTCGGGTGTTGGTGTTCCTCATTTTCGATCTTGCAGTATTTATAAGAATGAAGCCTGCATGTCAAGACAATAAGTAAATTCGAAAACCGCAACAATGAAGCTTTTCATAATGAGCACTCTGTGGAGGAAGCATATAAGAAACAACAAAATAGAAGTCAAAAGCAAAGAATCTTAGCTTCTTTTGAATCAATGAGGCACCAAATCCATAATATTACCTATTGCAAAACAAAACAATACTTGCCCCCAAACACTTGGCAAAGTATAAATATGTACTTCAAAACCAAAACCCTAATTTCATAAAAAAAAATACGATTTGTAAAACATTCTGTTGGTACTTGAAAAAAAAATTATATTCCAACTCCAGTTTGGTTAATAGATATATCAAATCCACAACAAGAAACGACCATCAAAACCTGATAAGAATGAGATCAAGATACGATCCACAACAAGAAACGGCCATCAAAACCTTATGCATTTTGTAGTATGCCTCTTGCCCTAAATGCATATGTAAATATAAAATGACCCTGGCCCTAATATCATAAACTCTCTAAGATGTTACAATAACGACGATCACTCTACATTACATTCCTTGTTTGATTAAGATATCTTGTACACGTTCCTAACATTTTGAATAATTTGGACAGGATAAATTGATTTTGGTAAAGTCTTGAATTTGGAAAATGATGCATATACTCAAAGCAAAAAGTTTAAATTGTAAATTTGGTAGGTGAAACTCGATCTCTCTCTCTCTTCCTAATTCCTCGGGACCTCGCAATTCTTTGAGAGTTCTTGAGGCCTCCTCCTCCATCAATGCAACCCTGGAGATTTCTCACCAGCACGCGGTGATGCTGGTGACTTACAACTGGTTTCCATTACGCCGTTGAGTGTGAACTATTGACATATCGCGGACAACAACTCTTAGATATATTTATTTTTAGTGTGGTTTTAATCTATTTTAGATTCTCGGTTGGTGTATTTTGTAGTGAATTTAGACTCGAGTACTAATTATGAAAACCTAAGGTCGTGTCTAGTGACGAGGGAATTGGATAGTGTGGGGATACAGGATAAAGATTTGTGCTTCGATACTTGAAATGTGGAGACCTTGAAAGCAAGGCAGGAAGAGAAGAGTGAATGTGGTATGTCTGCAGGAGACAAAATGGAAGGGGAGAGAGCAAGAGAAGTAAATGGGTACAAACTATGGTACTCTAGGCTGGTTAACGAGAGGAATGGGGTCGGAATTATGGTGTCGGAAAAATTCAAGGGTTGTGTAGTAAAGGTGACAAGGTATGACAATAGACTTATAGCATAATAGATAGTGGTGAGGATGGAGATGGTGAATGTTGTTTGCGGTTACGCACCTCAAGAGGGCCTAGGAGAGAAGGAGAAGCGCAGTTGCTGGGAAAAGTTAGATACTGTAGTAAGTAGCATACCTAGAGAGCAAAAGATCTTCATAAGGTGGTGATTTTAATTTTCATGTTGGGGTAGGGGTAGATGGGTGTCAAGGCATACATGGGGGTTTGGGGTTTGGTTTGAGAATTAGCAGTGGTAAGGAACTCTTGGACTTTGCAGCAGCGCATGATTTGATGGTGATTAATACTCTTTTTAAGAAAAAATATGAGTATTTAATCATCTTTCAGAGTAGAGGACGTAGTACACAAATTGATTTCTTCCTTTTATGTCGAGGAGATAGAAGTCGTTGTACAAACTGTAATGTGTTTCCAGAAGAATCGTTGCCGCACAACATTGTTTTTCAATGATGGATGTCACTTTTAGAGGAAAAGTGGGGGAGAAGAGATGAGGCGAGAGAGAGAAAGATTACTTTGAAAGAACCTTAGGGAGAGGCGGTTGTAACCATCAGAATCATGGTCGCTCCGGCATGTTTAATTAAGCCGATGGAGGGTGAGGATCATCTATGGTCAGTCATGGCTACGATCATTAGGGGAATAGCTAAGGAAGTCTTAGGGGTTGCATCTGGCAAATGAAGGAATGGTAGGGAGGCGTGGTGGAATGAACTAGTGCAGAAAAAAGTGAAAGTAAAACAAAATAAATTTAAAGAACTTATGGCAACCAACGGGGGAAGAAGAGGATGAAACAAAAGTAGGCGTACCAGAAAGCAACGTCAGAGGCGAAAAGAGCAGTGTCAGAAGATAAAAGCAAGCCCTATGAGTATGTATATATATAAAGTAGATTGGATACTAAGAAGGGTGCGCAAGGTATGTATAAACTTGCAAAAGTCAGATCCTGGAAGAGTAGAGATATTGATATCGTTAAGTATATAAAGAATAAGGATGAGAAAACCCTTTTGACGGAGATGTAGATAAGAGAAAGGTGGGAAATATACTTTAGCAAGTTGTATAACAAGGTGTGCAAAGGAGGCAAAGGGGGCCTTTAGTAAGATGGGAAGGGCAAAAGCGATGGAGACGGATTAAATACCGATTGAGGTGTGGAAGTGTCTAGGAGAAGTAAGGGTGCAATGACTAATAATTCTTTTTAACATCATCCTACTGACGAGAAAGATGCCATGGGAGTGGAGAAGTAGCATAGTATTGTCGTTCTATAAGAACAAGGGGGACATGCAACGATGTAGTAATTACTGGGGTGTTAAGCTCCTGACCCAAACTATAAAATTGTGGGAGAAAATTACTGAATGCAGACTGCGTTGAGAAGTACACGTGAAAGAGAACCAATTTGGGTTTATGCTTGAGAGGTTGACGATGAAATCAATCCATCTCTGCATACGGCTAATAAAGAAATACAAAGAACGTAAGCGGAGTCTCCATATGGTATTTATAGACTTAGAGAAGACGTATGATACTATATCAAGGGAGGTTATTTGGGAATTTTCAGAAACCAAGAAGGTTTCATGGATGTATGAGAGAGTTATAAATGATATGTATGGGAGCACAAAAACTAGTGTGCGGACCTTAGTGGGTGAAACAGAGTACATTTCGATGGATATAGGGTTGCACCAAGGTTCAGCACAGACCCTATTCCTGTTCGCGGTGATTATGGATGTCTTTTCTAAGGACATAAAAGATGAAGTACCATGTTGTATATTGTTTGCAGACGACATTGTTTTAATGACAGAGACGAAGTACGTTAACCCTAAGGTAGAGCATACGAGAGTCACATTAGAGGCCAAGGGATTACGTTTAAGTCACTCAAAGACTGAGTATCAAGAACCAAGTACTCCTAAATGATAATTTCAAATATCTAGGATCTGTCATACAAACGGATGGAGGTGTTAAAGGCGATGTTATCCACCGCATTAAGGTCAGATTGATGAAATGGAGATTGGCCATTGAAGTGTTATGCGATAAGAAATTCTCACAAAAGTTTGGAGGAAAAATTTTATAGGACGGTTATAACATCGGCCATACTATATGGGTCAGAGTGTTGGATTATGAGACTGTCACATTTACAAGAATTTGAAGTGACAAAGATGAGGATGTTAAGATGGATGTGTGGTTTTACGAGATTAGATGAAATCCCAAATGAGATCTTTAGGGATACGATGGGTATCACATTTATCAATACCAAGTTGAGAGAGAAGAGAATGTGATGGCTTGGACATGTACTCAAAAGACGTGTTAATGAGCCCATCAGAAGAGTTGAAGGGCTCCAAGTTAAAGGAAGGCGGGTGAGAAGGAGACCGAGAAGAACGTGGGAGGAGCAAATTCGATTAGATTAAGCAGGATTAGACCTCTTTGAGGACATGACTTATGATAGAACGAATTGGAGACATCATATTACGATTAGAGATATATAGGGAAGGTGTATGCATACTTGATTTTGGACAGGCGGAGGTAGTTATGATAGATTAGAGGACTAGATACAACTCCATAAACAATTTAGCATTGAACGATGTTAATTCCAATCCTCATTAGGATAAATTGATTTATGGAGTTGTAGGCACTTTTCCATGAAGGGGAAAAATATGTTTGTTGTATAGCAGGCTCAACACATGATCATGCTAATTCAAAGGAAAAACAACCCACAACAAAAGTATCAAATTGGGAAGAAAAAGATTAACAACGAATGAGATTGTTGTTAAGGGAAGTGATACTTCAAAAAAAAATTAGGTTAGCACAAGACACGAATAAGTAAAAGAAATTCAACGACAGGATCCAAAAGCATATAAATCATACAGATCTATCTACCAACCAATCAGAAAGTTGTGCATACTGATTAATCAAATTCAAATATGCGGTTTGGAGAAAACAATGGTATTATTATTAACTTTACATCAACTAGATCATTGTTCTTTTGTACAAGTACAACAAAGATAATTTAACAAAGAACTGCAATCTCAATGTTAGCTCCTTTTCAAACTACAAGAAAAATTTGAGGGTGTCTGGATAAACTTTATGATCTTCAGGTGATGATGGGAATCAAAGGAAAAGCATAATTTTAAAGTCATAGCTTAGTGGATGTACCCAAAAATTAAGGTATAAGCTATGGTACAAGACTTTTGATTGGTCAATTATGCTCTCTTATACTTTTGAAAATAGTCGCTTGCTATGGTGCAGAACTTCTAATCTAGCATTCTCCAACTTTAACATTTCGGTACATCAACAATTAAACAAACTAACATAACCTATGGTTTTGAATATGGGGCAAAATACAGCTTTAAACTAAAATCGCAGAAAGCTTACCAAGCTTAGAAGAGGCGGAAGTAGTAGTAGGCACCGGGGATTCAGAAGGCGTGAAGTTATCAAGTGAAGACACGAGAGAAGGACTCAATTGAACTGAAGAGTGAAGTTTGGTTGTCTGAACTTTGAAGGTTGAATTCGAAGCAAAAAAGATGGACTGAAGTTGCGAGAGAATACTGAAGACGTGAGAGGTCTGAAGTCGCGATTATAATTTTATTAAACTTTTTAATACCAAAAACTATTATCATCGATATTGGTGGAAAAATACAATGCCAAAATTGCCACTGCTACCACGGTGGTCAGTGGTCGGTAGCAAAGGTGGTGGCAGTGGCGGCGCTTCACCACCACCGACAATCGATAGACAGTCCGATCCACTATCACATTCTCTATGTCAATCAACATCATCGAACCAAAGAGCAGAGCCGTCTGATAACTTGAGCCTAAATCACACGAAACCTGGAACACCCCCTCTCCTAGTTAAATTCCTGCTCCATGGAACCCTTCTTGGAAACCAAAGAGAAGAGTCGCCTGATAACTTGAGCTTGCAAGTTCACATGGATCAATGGAGAACTATACAATAACTTTGACGACCCTACCTTAGATGCATCAAAGGGAAAGACGTTGAGAAAATTATCTAGGAAATCCACGAGAGCACGTGCGGGGTCACTGTGTCCGAAGAGCCATAGTACACCATATATTAAGGCTTGGATACTTTTGGCCTATGATGACGGAGGAAGCCACCGAGTATGTAAAGAAATGCGCACAATGCCAGGCATTAGGGAACCTAAGGCATAAACCTTCCACACCAATAAATGGAGGATCAACCTCGTAGGATTCCCTAAGATAAGTGGTCAAAAGAACTTCACGTGGCCTAGAATTTTTCAGTAAGTACGCAGAGGCTGAGACCCTAGCCTGATCTCATGAACCAGAATCATAAAATTTTCTGGAAGAATATCGTTTGCCATTTTGTGATCCCGCTCACGGTATTCAATAATGGCATGCAAATTCAGGGGAAACAAATCCAAGAATAGTGTGAGGACTTGGGAATAATACACACTTCAATTTACAACTTTAGGCCAACTGGTAAACCGAGGTCACCAATAGGATCATTATGGATCAAGTAAAGAAAACCCTTGAATACAATAAATGGGGATGGGCCAGCGAGCTACCTAGAGTACTATGGAGCTATCGCACCAGTCAAAGGATGGCTACAATGAAAACCCATTTGCCTTGGTCTACGCAGAAAGTTGTAGCTCATATTGAGTTAATCGTCAATACTCTTCCTATTCAGGATTATGAATGAAACAAGAGTTGGAAGGCTTGATATCGGAACCTCGAGTTACTCAAGAAAAAATGGTGCAGGCTGAAAGGAATATTCGGAAGTATCAAGATGCCACCAAAAGGGCTTAGGATAAACACGTAAGGCCAAGAATTTTAAAGAAAGGCAACTTGGTACCTAGAAATTACAAGAAACATATGAGAAAGCTTGGTCCCATTTGGGAAGGACCTTACCCCGGTAACCAAGACGCGGAGGAACAAATCTATCTCTTAGAAATGCTAAAGGGAAGTGTGTTTGGAAGACCATGTTGCACCAATGTTGAAAACATTCTATTGATATCCCTCACATTTTGTATCCTTTATTACTCGTTCTTTTAATACATCCCCTGTGCAATGATATGAATAGGAGGAATGACATTGCTAACAGAAAAGTACAACTCTCGACCCACACATTCAAGGCATTTAATAGGAAGGAAGTTTTAGAGGATGATGTCATACTCCTCGAAAATAAGCAATATATACAACACCCACACGAGATATCTCATAGAAAAAAAATGGAAAAATAGGTAAAAGAAAAGAGAAAGGAAAAATCTCTCTCATGGGGAGCCACATACTCCCCTTGTAGAGTACTTCAAAATTTCATAATGAATTTAACATCGGGTCTCATACATAACATTGCAAACCTTTTGCATGTGGATCTCATCCTGATTAGTCTTAGGATCAATCTTATTTAAAAGATGTATGCCATGCCCCATTAGAAAAAATTCTTTTCTTCGATTGATTCATGTTAAACCGTTTTAGCACTTTGTTTATGTATTTTGATTATAATAGACCTAGCAACCTCCTGATCTATCTCTATAGATCTTGTACCAATCTTTATAGTTCCTAATTCCCAAAAATATAGGTTTTCTCTCCTAAGTCTTTTATGGTAAATATCTTGGATAACTACAGCTTAATAGACTGATCATTGGCATATTGTTTCTTATTAGTAATATGTCATCTACATATACTACTAGAAACCTTTTGCACTCTCATAAACTTTCTTATACACGCAAGTTTCATCATACCTTATAATGAAATCAAAATATTTTGATTGTTTCAGGAAACTTGATGTTCTACTTGAGTTTCCCGTTTGAGTCAATAAATGGATCTCTAAAACTTACACACTTTATTGGTTTCTTTGAATGCAAACTTTGTTGCTACTAATGCTGTACTACTCCAACCCTTGAACATCCAAATATCACCATGGTCTAGCATAAACATGGATTTCATTGAAGGATTACCTAAGTCTAAAAGGAAGAACCTTGTGATGGTTGTCATTGACAGATTAAGTAAATACTCACATTTCACAAAAATTGCACAACAATTTCACACTCATACATTGTAAAATTTATATCTAGGTTTTTCCTTGATAATATAGACATACTTCATGGTATGCCTACTGAGATGGAGACAAGGTTTTCACTAGTAAACTATGGACATAAGTGATGAAACTAGCTAGGGTGCAGGTGGCTATGAGTTCAACCTATCACCCTCAAACGGATAGGCAATTCGAAAGGGTAAATCGTTGCCTAATGACCTATTTGCGGTGTATATGTTCACAGAAGCCTCAATCTTGGTGCAAGTGGTTTCCATATGCAAAATTCTGGTATAATACTTCATGGCATAACAACACCTGCATGACTCCCTTTCCTATATGGTTATGAAGCCCGTCACTTGCCTATGCCAGTCCAAGCTAACCCTACTGTGGAGTCCGTCAAAGATTTTTATCAACGCATAGGGGTGCTTCGGGTGCTCTTGAAGGCGAATGTGATGATAGACAGAAATATAATGAAGTTAAGTGCTGACAAGAGAAGGACCGAGAGACAGTATCAAGTTGGGGATCAAGTTTTTCTTAAACTCCATATCTATCGCCAAAATTCAGTTCAATTTAGACGTAATATGAGATTGTCCCTCAGGTTCTACGGTGCTTATACCGTGCTTAAGAAGATTGAATCAATAGCCTATCGCTTTGATATCCCAGGAGGCACGAAGATTTTGTTAATTAATGACCTAGGACACCAATCGGTGCGCTTGTTAGTTTCATGTATACTGATGATGAAAATTATTTTGTTCCTTGAGTTTTGTATATATAATATGGATCATTTGGGTTGATGACTCAAATTGTGAAACTCCATAATTTAATCAAAACTCTAAATGACTATATCGACTAGCATGTGGATTA
Organism: Pinguicula moranensis; assembly: GCA_028565015.1. Classification (NCBI taxonomy): domain Eukaryota; kingdom Viridiplantae; phylum Streptophyta; class Magnoliopsida; order Lamiales; family Lentibulariaceae; genus Pinguicula; species Pinguicula moranensis. The sequence goes on from JAOWBN010234096.1 coordinate 12,301, forward strand.
ATGCATGATCATGTTTTACGGATCATTGATACGAGGTATCTATTTAATCACATGAAATATGAGTGTACGGGGTACATGAATATTGAACTCGACCTATATTGACTTGCTGGATGGATTGTGTTTGTGT